>JARWKJ010000004.1:3386294-3406294 GCA_029959095.1 Rhinichthys osculus
CGTCTGGTGTGTGTGTCTCTGTAGGCTTCACACACACGCTTCATTATTCTCCGCCTCTAACACTCGCGTTGGGCTCGTGTCTCGGGGGGTTTGATCAGCCTGTGTGTGAAACGCTGATGTGTGTGTTTCCCTTTCACCTGCATCTTCCTCTGTTATTACGTTCATGCACTGTAATCCAGGAATGCTCATATAGATTGATTATTAAAGCAAAATAACATGTTGATTTGTCAGGTTTCATTCATATTTAAAGCAGCTGGACTCCTCATGCACTCTGTTTATAAGAAAATCACTGAAGAACGTGAGAAAATACACATTCATTGCTAGATGATGGATATATAGTCTGGGGAATATGATGGTCTTTCTGCTTTACAACTCTGTCTATCTATCCATCTATCGCTCTATCCATCCATCCGTCTGTCTGTCTATCCATCTATCGTTCTATCCATCCATCCGTCTGTCTGTCTATCTATCCATCTATCATTCTATCCATCCATCCGTCTGTCTGTCGTTCTATCCATCCATCCGTCTGTCTGTCTATCCATCTATCGTTCTATCCATCCATCCGTCTGTCTGTCTATCTATCCATCTATCATTCTATCCATCCATCCGTCTGTCTGTCTGTCTGTCTATCTATCCATCTATCGTTCTATCCATCCATCCGTCTGTCTGTCTATCCATCTATCGTTCTATCCATCCAGCTGTCTGTCTATCTATCGTTCTATCCATCCATCCATCCATCCGTCTGTCTGTCTATCTATCGTTCTATCCATCCATCCATCCGTCTGTCTGTCTATCTATTATCTATCGTTCTATCCATCCATCCATCCATCCATCCATCGATCCGTCTGTCTGTCTATCTATATCGTTCTATCCATCCATCCGTCTGTCTGTCTATCTATTATCTATCGTTCTATCCATCCATCCGTCTGTCTGTCTATCTATTATCTATCGTTCTATCCATCCATCTGTCTATTCATCTATCGTTCTATCCATCCATCCATCCATCCGTCTGTCTATCGTTCTATCCATCTATCCATCTATCATTCTATCCATCTATCGTTCTATCCATCCATCCGTCTGTCTGTCGTTCTATCCATCCATCCGTCTGTCTATCCATGTATCGTTCTATCCATCCATCCATCCGTCTGTCTGTCTATCTATCGTTCTATCCATCCATCGTTCTATCCATCCATCCATCCGTCTGTCTGTCGTTCTATCCCTCTATCATTCTATCCATCTATCGTTCTATCCATCCATCCGTCTGTCTGTCGTTCTATCCATCCATCCATCCATCCGTCTGTCTGTCTGTCTATCTATTATCTATCGTTCTATCCATCCATCCGTCTGTCTGTCTATCTATTATCTATCGTACTATCCATCCGTCTGTCTATCCATCTATCGTTCTATCCATCCATCCATCCATCCGTCTGTCTGTCTATCTATTATCTATCGTTCTATCCATCCATCTGTCTATTCATCTATCGTTCTATCCATCCATCCATCCATCCGTCTGTCTATCGTTCTATCCATCCATCCGTCTGTCTGTCGTTCTATCCATCCATCCATCCGTCTGTCTGTCTGTCTATCTATTATCTATTGTTCTATCCATCCGTCTGTCTATCCATCTATCGTTCTATCCATCCATCCATCCGTCTGTCTGTCGTTCTATCCATCCATCCGTCCGTCTGTCTGTCTGTCTATCCATCCATCCATCCGTCTGTCTGTCTATCTATTATCTATCGTACTATCCATCCGTCTGTCTATCCATCTATCGTTCTATCCATCCATCCATCCATCCGTCTGTCTGTCTATCTATTATCTATTGTTCTATCCATCCATCTATCATTCTATCCATCTATCGTTCTATCCATCCATCCATCCATCCGTCTGTCTGTCGTTCTATCCATCCATCCGTCTGTCTGTCGTTCTATCCATCCATCCATCCGTCTGTCTGTCTGTCTATCTATTATCTATTGTTCTATCCATCCGTCTGTCTATCCATCTATCGTTCTATCCATCCATCCATCCGTCTGTCTGTCGTTCTATCCATCCATCCGTCCGTCTGTCTGTCTGTCTATCTATTATCTATCGTTCTATCCATCCGTCTGTCTATCCATCCATCCGTCTGTCTGTCGTTCTATCCATCCATCCATCCATCCGTCTGTCTGTCTGTCTATCTATTATCTATCGTTCTATCCATCCGTCTGTCTATCCATCTATCGTTCTATCCATCCATCCATCCGTCTGTCTGTCTATCTATTATCTATCGTTCTATCCATCTGTCTATCTATTCATCTATCGTTCTATCCATCCATCCATCCGTCTGTCTATCGTTCTATCCATCTAACCGTCTGTCTGTCTGTCTGTCTGTCTGTCTATCGTTCTATCCATCTAACCGTCTGTCTGTCTGTCTATTGTTCTATCCATATATCCATCCGTCTGTCTATCCATCTATCCATCTATCCTTCTATCCATCGATCGTTCTATCCATCCGTTCAGAATGTTAGAATCTATAACATTCTAATATTCTGTTCCATCCTTCTGTCTCTCTCTCTGTCTGTCTGTCTCACCCTCTCTGTGAAAGTGAATGTGTTTAAAGAAACGCACTGTATTCACTCAAGTGTTTCCGACACGTCACATTCTGAGTGTCACATCTAAACGTCTGTCCTGACATATATCCTGAGCGTACGACTCTCCTCACAGCGCTGCCGGAGAGAGAGATAGACATGCCGTTCACCTGCAGAGGAAAACTATGCCATCCTTTATTCAAACTCACGACTTTCCAAACCTGTGACACTATTTCTTTCCTTTATAGATCTCAAAAGGATAAGTTTAGCAGAATGTGCATGCAGCTCTTTCTATAGTGAATGCAGAAATTAAGTAAAGCTTTGCTCTTTGCTGCGGCGTTCAATTTTAATTTCTTCTGTATGTTTAATGTAAGAATTAATGAAACTTGAACTAGTTTTAGGAGAATGACAATCAAACCTTTGTTCACTGCATATTTTTGTAGCATTTATGTACTAGTCTTTTTGAAGCAGCTTCATTTATTTCATGCATGAATTTAGTGGACAATGATTTCATTGTTTTAGTGAACAAACATTGTTTTGAGTTTTCTCTTCAGGGTCAGTTAGTCAGTACTGTGTGCTCAGATTCTGTCCTGTTAGAGGGTTTCTCTTTTCTCTGAGCTGAATTGTGTCTGATTAATTGACTTCATGTGGAGTTCTTGGCTGAAAAGGCCCCGTTTGTTAGTGCTTGTGCTGGTAACCCAGGGGCCGACGCACTGAAACATTAGCGTGTCGCCGCTGATCTGAGAACAGTCTCTCCTCTCACACAGGGGTCACCACCTGCGCTTCCATCATTGTGTGTTTGTTAACGTTATTTCCCTCGAGTAACGAACTCGGTGGCCTTTAGCCGACGGAGCGCTGGCTTGAAAACGCCGTCGCCATGGAAACCGCCTCCAGACTCGTCGCCGGGTCAGCGTGTGTTTGAAAGCAGCGCGCAGTCTTCAATTATCTCTGTTAGCATCTTTGTTGATTAGAGAGGAAGAGAGAGCGAGGGATGATGGGAACTGTCTTTTCTCAGCCAGAATATTCTCACACCTGCACTGAGTGTTTCTCACAGCAATAACACACGCAGAAGGTCATGCTCATACTTATGGAAGAAAAAACATGCTTGGGTAAATCATGATTATGATGTAAAAAAAAAAAAGGTCAATATTATGACATACTAAATCGAAAATTATGACTGGAAAAGGCGAAATTATGACATTTTAAAGACATTTAAATACTGAGTTATAACTTTGAGTTTAAAATGTTGAAATTGTGACAATCAAAATTTACATTTATTATGTAATTTAAACTTTTTATGTCATAATTTTGTCTGTTTGTCTCTCTCTCCATCCATCCATCCATCCTTTTAATCATTCTATTATTCTCTCTATCTATCGTTCTCTCTATCTATATTTGTCTATCGTTTTTTTCTTGCACTGTGAAAAACAAGTACATGTCATTGTGTATTTCATAATTTTGTCTGTTTATCTCTCTCTCATCCATCCATCCATCATTTTATCGTTCTATTATTCTCTATCTATCGTTCTCTCGATCTATCGTTCTCTATCTATTTGTTCTCTCTATCTATCTACTTTAGAAAATGCAATTATTTCGCTTTTTTCTTGCACTGTGAAAAACAAGTACATGTCATTGTGTGTGTCATAATTTTGACTTTAATCTAATAATTTATGACTTAATATGTCATACTTTTCATGGTCAATGACATCATCATTTTGACTGTTTATGTCATTGATTTAGAAAAGCAGGTTTTTTATTTATAAATTATATATTTTTTAAAATAGAATAAAATATACAGTTAAATTAATATTTTTTAATTGTATTATATAAAAATTATAATATTACATACAATAATAATAAAAATGTAAACAACTTAGATTAAACCACTAAAATGTGTTTATTCTTGATTATTGAAAGGTTACAACAATACTCTTATTACTCACAGGGGACATATAGTTAATATTTTAGGTTACAGTAATTTAACTGACAGAGAAGCCCGGCTCTAATGTGCAAAATGCGACTACAGGGCATGAACATATTAAGATATTATAAACATTAACATCATGGTTTTCTCTAAAGCTGCTTTGAAACTGTGTATTATGAAAAACCTAGAGATGTTTTCTGAAAATATTCATAATAGTGAGAAAACACTCCTGTGTGTGTGTGTGTGAGAGAGCGAGATATGAATGAGGTCCGTGTAAAATTAATGACATGCAACTAATGAGTGCTCTCCTTCTCATTTATGTCTCATATTTTCTAAAAATCTGTCTAATTGAATGATACACATAAATCATTGTTTTTTAGGGGAATTAAATTAGCATTAGATTTACATTAAGAACTTGTACAGTGATCCCTTCTTCCTGGCACTCAGTCTCATAGTTAATAGCCTATAAAATTATATTTTTCATAAAGAAACTATTATTAGTCGTTTTTTTGTTACATTTTACATTGACTATTTCCTTGGCGTGAATATTTTTTAATTTTTTTATATTCTTATTAATTCTCAATAGTGATTATCATTTAGATTACAGTAATTCAGTATTGTAAAATGAATTGTCATAAAATACTAAACACTTCCTGACACTAAAACAGGCTTTATAATTGAATCATCTGATTTTCGGGTGAAATGTCTGGCCGTGTGTGTGTTGTGTTGCCTCAGGATGTGTGTTTGCGAGTGTGTTTTCCCATCTGTGTGCCGGGGAACCCCTGTCGACTCCATTATGGTGTTGATGGAGGTTTCTGTTTTTATGGAGATGAGCTTTGCTCGAAGACCCTTCGCATCTGAGTCGCAACTATTAATGTAGAGCGGTGCAACCCATCCATAATCGGGACAAAAGGATGGTTGGATGCCTCGGTAATGAGCAGGCATCGATCATATCCCAACAGCCCCGGCGGGAGAGATAAGAGTCATGCATAAGTGCACTGGCCAATCACAGCGCTTTTCAGCTTAGCCCTGCAGGCACGATTGACAGCGCTCTTCAACATTACTTAAACCAAATTTAAAGTGCGCATATTATGCTATTTTAAAGGTTTTTTGGTGTTTTGAGGTCTCATACTACAGGTTTACATGCATCAAAAGTAAAAAAACACTTTAATTTTCTCGTAATATACAGTGCGCATCTTAATTTCTGAGTCTGAAAACGGTTCGTTTGATGATTGTCTCTCTAAACTCCTCCTTCCTGAGAGCCTGCTCTGCTCTGATTGGTCAGATGGCTCAGTCTGCTGTGATTGGTCGACTGCTTACAGCGCGTGTCCGAAATGAAACCGCCAATGTGTAAATCTTAAATGCCTGCATGATTAATCGGAATAAAGTAGGGATTTTCTGGAACTTCATAAGTTTTATGTTACTTATTACTTATTTTCCGCCTTCCAGAATGAAACTTACATTACATGTGTTTATAGCGCTCAATAATGCTTACACCACCCTATTTTGGGTAAAAATATGAAAATTAATACGTCTGTCTAAAGAAACTTGAAGTAAACGTATGATAATGATTTTTTTTTTTTTTTTGTGTACTGAAGTGTTCCTTTCTAATGATTTATAGTAGGGCTGTCAAATGATTAATCACGATTAATCACATCCAAAATATTTTTTTTTTACATAATATATGTGGGTGCACTGTGTATAATTATTTTGTATATATATAAATACACACACATGCATGTATATTTAAGAAAAAAATATTATTTATATATAAAATATTTATATTTATATATAATATAAATTATATATAAATCTACAGTATATACATGAAAATATTTCTTAAATATATACAAGCATGTGTGTGTATTTATATATATATAAAATAATTATACACAGTCCACCCACATATATTATGTAAAAAAAACTTTTATTTTGGATGTGATTAATCACGATTAATCATTTGACAGCCCTAATTTATAGTTTATAGGCTGCCTGCATGTTAACATTTTTCCCGTAAAAGAATACAATTAAATTATTATTATTTGAAATATTATATTTATTCTTACATGTATGTAAAATTTCATAAATATACTATATATTTAATAATATATAAAATAGTGTTATTACAGTAGTAATAATTCTTATGAAGTTTCTTTTTATCATGTTAATGAAAAATATTATTAGTAATATTGATATACAAGCACAAAACTTTGTGCCAAATTGTGCAGCCATACAAGCATGCACATAAAACCTTCTTTATAATTTGTTTTGTTAATTTTGGTATAAAATTCACATTTTAAATCACATTTTTAATCGCGTTTTTTTCACCATTTCTTCCCCCATTGGTGCAGTCGTAACATCTGATTGGCTGTGATTGCTGCTCTGGTCTGCCGGTCGGGCATCTGGACGTCTCTCAGGTTTGGCACACGGTGTTTGGCAGGACCTGAGCTGTAGTCTGGGTTTGATGTTCGATGTGAACGCTGCTGAATACATAGTGTCCTGCAGTCTTGTGCATGTTAATATAGATTCAATAATAGAGCTGTTGGACATTTGGCTCATGCACTAGTGGCTAAAACTCACGGACTCTGCATCTATTTGAAATATTTGTTGAAATCTTTTGTAACATAAATGCAGTTTAATGTGTCCTTGCAGAATAAAAGTCTCAAAATGTTAGCTTGAGGTGCTCTTTGGATGGGATAATCATATGTAGCAAAAATTCAGGAAACTAAACTCTTCAAGGTACTCTCTTTAGAAAGATTAAAAAGCCTTTATTGTTATGGCTTCGTCATCTTAAACCGATGCGTTTCGGCATACAAGCCTTCGTCAGGGAGTCAACTTGAGTCAACTGGAGTGTTTTAAATAAAGGTTTAAGATGACCAAGCCATAACAATAAAGGCTTTTTAATCTTACTAAAGAAATTTTGGCTAAGTATTCATTTATATTTTAAAAGCATAAGTACAGCACATACATGTGTACCACAATTCAGGCCAATAAAAAAGGCTGTACTGTACAATAAGTCTATTCCTCTGTATTTACATCTCACATTAATGCCACTGAAAGCCGTTCCAGTTCAAGCTGGCATGACACGAACAAAACACTCACAAATCAAAGCTGTTTCCCGTTAGATTCGGCCAGCGGGTCCGTCGGAGATGGCGAAAACGAAGAGCAGAAGAGACATTAAGACCAACAGGGACATGTCAGAAATGCTCTTGTTAAGATGTCTTATCATTTAACATTGAGTTCTTGAACTATTCATTGTTTTTTTTTGGTGTTTTTTTGCTTAGTTTTCTCCAGTGGAGAAACTGAGCTCATTAACTAGAGAGCATCTGGCTTGCTGATGCTGATTCACCAAGTTTTTTCTTCCACTTGGTTTAGTACCTAAAATATTCCCGAAGACTATGTTTGGAAAGAAAACGACGCATTGTACGGAGCCCCTAAACGGACAAAAAAATATGAAATGGGAGGGAAAAATATATTTCAATGCTTTTGCATTCTCTTGCAGTCATATAGTTGGATAATTATATTGTACATATGCTTCAACATGCGGGATATTGAAATCACTTTTGAATGCGCACTCACTTTTCATTATCAGATTCACGATCACGTGTTCTCTGTGCATAGGTAGCGGCGGTACACATTTCACAAGATAAGATACTTGTCATGCTCAGAATCGCCAAATCCTCCGACATCATCCTGTCAATCATCTTTCCTTGAAATCTGATGCAAAGTAATGTCCCTTTAGGGGCTCCGTAGAAGGTGTTATTCATTTTCCGTTTCTTACCAAATTGGGATTTTAAGTTGATTTTTAGCAAAAAACACTTTGTTCTTTCAAAATTAGATGTTCTCATTAATGTGTAATCACTTCAACCAACTAATTAAGCATTCTCGTAAGTGTATAATCTGCCATTTAGAAGACATACGAGCGAGTCACTCGAATGGCGGAGGCCATGTTGCGCATCCATCTTGAAAATACATTAGACGAAGAGAAATTCAAGCTTCGCCTTTCGCGTTTTTCAGAGGCGGACAGAGTACACAGCTTCATTACTTGAGTAAAAGTACAGAAAGCCCTTGCTAAATTTTTCTCAAGTACAAGTAAAAGTACTACAGTCAGATGTCTACTTAAGTAAAAGTACTGAATTACTTGTTTTTAAAAGTACTTGAGTATCAAGAGTACATTTTCTAAATATTGCATTACTAATCTACTGCCACAGTGCTTACATTTATGTACAGAAACGTCCTACATGGAGTTATGAAAAATGTTAATGTTAATACCTTGGAGAATGTAAAAGGAATTGAAAGTAAAATCAAGTCATTTTCATCTTTTTACCATGTTGCTTTATTTAACATTTCTCACTTGCCCACAAGGCAATAGCACAATGGCAACGCTCTGACAAACCTCTGCTAGAGTTTTAATGGATTTTTTGCACCCACATTTGAACCTGACTGTGTTAAACACACCGCACACTCAAGAACATCAAAGCAAATGCTCGGCTTACATTAATGTGTAATATCAGAAAAGAAAATTCAGCTGAAAATTCGCCTTTGGCTAAGCCACACCCTAGAATGTAGATTGACCAATCACAGCACAGCCAAGAACGAGCTCCCACAGAGGTCCGACACTTTTTCACAGCGCTCCATTGACTTTAACACAGGCGTCTCATATTTTTGGTCTCGGCCGGCTATTACCGTCGTAGTTTTATCAAAAATATGGTTAATGTGCCTGGGGCATTTGTAACACAGATACGCGTTTCCCAGAGAGGTTGGAGGGGGGTGTCCGTTTTTTTCCCTTCCCAAAACCGCACACGCTGCTAATAAATACAACCTTATACTCGCGTAGTCCGTTTGCTTTGTAATAACGATTATAGAAGTGAATAGAGACCTCCAGCTTTGCATGAACAGTGTTGCTCCTTGATATTGTGAGTCCCAGCCTCCGTCTCCATTAGTAGGATATGCGGTGGGTCATTTGTTGACTGTGACCGGTGTGCTTTTGCCTCTATTTGAAAGCCTTGTTGTTCCTTGCGTTTCACCTGTATGCCGTGATAGCCTTCGAACGTATATATTGCAGCCCCTTTTGCCTACTTCTATCGGACACTTTATTTGCTGCTTTATAAAAGTTTGATCAAATTTCAGCAGGAAGAGCTGTCACAGCATAAGCCATGTTGATACCAGAGCCCAGATGAAGTTTGTTTGTCGTACGTAGCAACAGTAACTAAGGGGGGCGGAGCTTAGCGAAAGGCGAATTGTATGTACACTACCGTTCAAAAGTTTGGGGTCGGTACGATTTTAAATACTTTTAAAAGAATTCTCTTCTGCTAACCATGGCTGCGCTTATTTGATTAAAAATACAACAAAAATCAGTTATAGTATTAAATATTATTCCAGTGTAAATCAGCTGTTTTCTGTGTGAATATATAGTAAAGTGTAATTTATTCCTGTGATCAAAGCTGAATTTTCAGCATCACCAGTGTCAGTGTCTTCAGTGTCAAATGATCCTTCACAAATCAGTATAATATGAGGATTTGAGCCTCAAGAAACATTTATTATTATTATCAATGTTGAAACAGTTGTTGGTCTGTCAGTTGTACAGTGTTTTTTTTTTTTTTTTTTTTTTTGATTCTTTGATGAATAGGAAGTTCAAAAGAACAGCATTTGTTTGAAATAGAATCTTTTGTAACATTATAAATGTCTTTACTGTCAAGACGATTTCTATAGATACTTACAGGTTAGGCATTATTTTGAACAAAACATAAAAATATCATTGGGAAAAAACAACTTGGGGTTCCTACAGACTTTCTTAACATTAATTACATCCCTTTCCCTAAATGGGTTGGTTTCTAGGTTGTACAGAGCCATTCAGCATTGGAAAAAACCCAGCACAGAGTACATTAAGAGGAGATGGGAAATGGAAAGTAAGATACAAATTACAAATGAAAGCTGGGTGAATATATGTAGAGTACAATGGAACACTACTAGTTCGAACACCTGGCGCGAGTTTGGTTGGAAGAATATAATCAGGTTTTTTATCACACCTATTCAAAAGCGACACCAGGGCAGTGGTGATTCATGCTGGAGGCTCTGTGGTTTCTCGGGAGCCGGCCATTTCCATATTTTCTGGGACTGCCCAATGTTAAGCCTTTATTGGTCGCAAATATGTGAGCATATTAACCATGTATTTGGTAGTAAATTACCTTGCAATTTTGAAAATGTGTATTTGGGCAATGTTGATGTTAATAACTGGAGAAATAAGGACAAGAGGTTGCTTTGGATACTACTGGCAGCGAGTAAAAAAGCCATAACCAGGAAATGGTTAAATCCGGACCTTCCGACCATCGAAGAGTGGGTCAACATAATTTACGAAATCCACAGTATGGAAAAGCTTTCTTTCACTCTCAGGAATCAAAGGGACATGTTTTACAAAATATGGACAAAGTGGTCTGAGTATGTCAAACCCATAAGATCGGATTTTGTATGAATGTTACAGTTTTAAGTGTAAGAAAAACGTTTCTGAACCGATGCTCTTCCCATTGTTGTTCATATTAAAAACAAAGTTAAAAATAAAAATAAAAAAAAAACATAAAATAAATGTCTTTACTGTCACTTTCGATCAAATTAATTATTCCTTGATAAATAAAAGTATTGATTTCTTTCCTCCAAAAAATAAAAATAAAATTCTCACTGACCCCAAACTTTTGAACGGTAGTGTACATGTGAGTTTATCTGTTTTTTCATCAATCAAATCAATAAACGGGTTGGCACATTTCCGGGATGGACCTTCATCCATTGTTTCATCCATGGTTTCGTCTCTTATCTAAATCTGACCATGGAGTTGACTTTGGCGGAAAGCTGAAGGTGATTGCTGATAGGCTGTCCCAATCAGTGGCGCCTGCACAATCCAATCACGTTTGAGAGGTTTCCGAGATTTTTTTTATTTATTTTTTTATTTTTATTTTTTTTAAGAAGTAGGCACGGGTACTCACGGTTATGGATAGAAATGTAGCGGAGTAAGGAGTACAGTATTCGCCTCTCAAATGTACTTGAGTAAAGTCATGAGTACTCCCCAAAAATGATACTCGAGTAAAGTACAGATCCCTCAAAAGTACTGTACTCAAGTAATGTAAGCGACGAGAATACTTTTTGTGCGCAAAAAAACAAACAAAAAAATAACGACTTTATTCAACTATTCATTTCCTTCTCTGTGGGCCTCGAGTGAGTTCTCGTAGTGTAACAGCGCAGCGCTTCTGGGTTGTACGTCACACACACACACACACACACATGACTAGCGTCGGCCAATAGCGAGCCTACGTGTGACGTACAACCCAGAAGCGCTGCGCTGTTACACTACGAGAACTCACTCGAGGCCCACAGAGAAGGAAATGAATAGTTGAATAAAGTCGTTATTTTTGTTTGTTTTTTGCGCACAGAAAGTATTCTCGTCGCTTGATAAACTTAAGGTTGAGCCACTGTAGTCATACCTGTCAACACTCCCGTTTTTCCCGGGTTTCTCCTGTTTTTTAGCCCTATCTCCCGGACCCCTCCCGGTTTGTTATTTCTCCTGGGAAACTCCCGTAATTTGTATCGCCCAAACTCCTTTATGAATAATCGGACCAATATGTTTGTCTAATGTTGACCAGTTGCCAGATTGTATTAAATGAATTATATTCACACAATCGGAAATCCACAGACCATTTACAATTTCAACCCGTGTGTCACCTCAACCTGGCAACCTATAACCCAGTTGCGCAGTCGCGGAAAGTTTAACCCGAAAGCGAGCCGATAGACATGATGGCAGGTGAAGGTGGTGTCCCCGCAATGAAACTGAAGAACAGTTTGTAACACGTTCTTGCTTCAGGAAGATTAGGGATAGCTCACACCTGAAGTTATTGCATGCAGAGGCCAGACAGACACACGGAGGCGATTGGCATCTCACAACTCGCACTTTATTCCCAAATCGAACTCGTGTAGCCTAACTGTCTGTCACACGTTCTACCGTCCACATCGTTACTTAATAAACAAAATAAGATAAAAATTAGCATCAAACAGAAATTACTCGCATACATGGGGTGTTCGCATAGACAGTAAAAGGGGTGTTCGAGGCCCAAGGCACATACAATACAATACTGCCGACAGTTCAACAGGGAGCGCACAGCTCTTAAAGGGGCCACACCTTATTTACACTCGTTACAAGTTGTACATTTACCCCAACCCCCGACCCCCCCAGCCGGAGAAATCTCCCGGATTTTGAAAACCAAATGTTGACAGGTATGACTGTAGTCACTCGGACTATTTTAACGATTTCTTTACTAACTTTTCTGGGCCGGCAAGTTTCAATAACATAGAAGCCTATGGAGGAGTGATCCAGCTCTCAGATTTAATCAAAAATATCTTAATGTGTGTTCTGAAGATGAACGAAAGTCTTACGGGGTTGAACAACATGAGGGCAAGTAATTACGGACAGAGTTTACATTTTGGGGTGAACGAACCCTTTAAGCAGACTGGTGTGAGTGTGTCTTGATCTGAGTGTGTGTGTGTGTGTTCCTCTCCTCAGAATGGCAGGGATTACGGGTTCCTGGTGCGTCAGAACTCAGAGCTTCTGCGGGCGCTGGAGGAGATGGAGAAATCCTGCGCCGCTCTCAGAGAGGAGAACCGGATCCTGGTGAGGAACCATCGCCTCCACACGGCTCATCTGAGTCTGCAGACGCGCCACGTGTGCTTTTCAGATGCAGTGTTATTTTAAGTCATTTGTTTGTTCAGTATTTCGTATAAATTTTTTGAATTTGTCATTTTTTAAATACTTTTTTTAAAGGAATTACACACACATTTACTGTACATACACATATTTATTAATTGTTATTTATTAGTTTTATTACATTTAGTTGTAGTTATTTTAGTACTTCAAGTGAAACTAAAAATGAGAAATGTTCTATCATCCATCCATACACACACACACACGCACGTGTGTAACATCATCTACAGCATGAGTGTGTGTGTGTGTGTGTGTGTGTGTTTGTGGATGGATGGATTGATGGATGGACGATAGAACATTTCTCAGTTTTAGTTATTTTAGTACTTCAAGTGAAACTAAAAATGAGAAATGTTCTATCGTTCATCCATCAATCCATCCATCCACACACACACACACACTCATGCTGTAGATGTTACACACGTGCGTGTGTGTGTGTGTATGGATGGATGATAGAACATTTCTCATTTTTAGTTTCACTTGAAGTACTAAAATAACTAAAACTAAATGTAATAAAACTAATAAATAACAATAAAAACGGTAAAAAATACTAAAAGCAATGAAATTACTAAAAATAAGTGAAAACTAAACATTTTAAAATAAAATAATATATATATATATATATATATATATATATATATATATATATATATATGTATTATATTATTATTACGATACTATTACTATAACATTTTAATAGTATAATGTTAATCAAGATTTAGTTTTTCCTTAACATTTTCTATACTGAAATGGGCTGTCATATTTACAGTCATCTTGGACAAATTGAAATTGCATGTGCAAGTATTAATTTATTTGGCAAACAGCATTGCAGCACTTAAAATTCTTCATATCGGGGTTTATTTAGTGAAAATGACCAGCAAACTGTACATTTATAAATAACAAATATTTGTCTAAAGATCAAGGAAAATAGCCTTCATCAGGGTGTGAGTAACGGATACAAGCAGAGTTATTTTAAACCGCAATCGCCGATCACCTGGTCATGCGGCACAGGGAAAATATTATAAAGAAAGTATATCTCACCAGTAACATGACTAAACCATCCCTACACCCAAAGAGCACCGAGACATTGAAGTTACACCCCGTGAGCACTTCTAGCATTCCTTGTATTTGTGAATCAAGGAAAATAGCATTAGCCCTTTAAGATTTTCATTTTTTGATCATATCTAATAATATTTTAGTTTGTTTGCATTTTACAGGAATAGTCCTGTGGTGCAACACTAGCCGCGTTGCCATTACCCTTCAAATTGCGCAAATGGAAAATGCGCCCAATGGAAACACGTCAATTTCGCAAAAACTCCCGTTTATCGCAAAAAAACGTATCCACGTATTCCATAACAAAATGTCGTCAGCAGCATTCAGCACACAGGTGCACTAATCTCTGTAACTTTAAATCACACATTGTCTTCAGAAATATGAAAATTAGTCGGAGCGTGTAAGGCTCTGCGCAAGGCTTACCTTCCCCTGGCCAAGCGGGCTTGTCGAATTTTCTGATTCATTTGCCTGCTAAAAACAGCCTACTGTTTCCACGTAAAAAAAAAAGGTAATTTTTCTCAGAATTGCGTGATATAAAATCAAAATGGCAAGTTATAAAGTCAGAGTTGAGTGATATATAGTCACATTTGCGTGTTATAAAGTCAGAATTGTGAGAAATCCATGTGAGAATTGTTAGTTAAAAAGTCGCAATCATCTTTTAAGAGGGAAAAGCTGTCCATAAATGCTGGTCTAGGATCAGTTTTCTCCGTAATAAAAGAATATTGTCTAAACTCCGGTGTTTTGAGCGGTGAGTGGATTAGTTCTACGCGCGTGCAAATCCTCTCGTTATAATAAGCAGTTAGGCTATGTAAATAAGGCATTATTGTGTATCAGCTTTACTGATAGCCTAGGAACTTTGTGAGATCGCGATGAAGTTGTATAACCGCTTTTTAAAGATAATAAAATAGGCGCTCTTTGCGAGCTTTCTGCCATGCCAAATAAAAGCCTAGTAAATGTTTTTAAAGGGGAAGCGCATCCTCATGGTGTTGGTTCACCCTCCGCCTATGATCAGAAACTTAATATTTTGTGTTTTGGTGTTGTTTAAATATAGAATTTGGTCTATTTCAGTTATATTAGACTAAATAGAGGATGTTATTGTTTTTTGTGACCGTCTGTTTTGTAGATCATAAAAAGTGTGCCCCCCCCCATGAAAATGAAATGCCCCCCCATTCTATA
Source organism: Rhinichthys osculus (assembly GCA_029959095.1). Lineage (NCBI taxonomy): Eukaryota > Metazoa > Chordata > Actinopteri > Cypriniformes > Leuciscidae > Rhinichthys > Rhinichthys osculus. Next base: position 3,401,755 of record JARWKJ010000004.1, read on the forward strand.
TGTTCTGGCGACGGCCCTGAGATGACACGGTGTGTTTGGACAGAATACGAGACAGAGTTCTTTATTAAAGGGGTGATGAACTGAGAAATCAAATTTTCCTTGAGCTTTTGACATCTAAGAGGTCATCATATTATAAGAATATCCTGTAAGTTTCAGAACTGAAAACGTCTTTGTTAGTCCAATAAAAGCTTTTATTGACACCAGGCTCAGCAAACGACTCGTTTTCAAAGTGGGGAACTATGACGACAAAGAGGATAAAACACCACCCCCGCAGAAGAAGATCAACGCCTACTTCAACACGTCCGGTTTAGCCCCGCCCACCGATTCGCTCATTACACGAAACTCATTATAATATGCAAAACTTTTATCCACTCACAGCAGTGGGCGTTTACTTCCAAGTCTTCAATGCGAGACACCCATAAAAACTGAGCGTTTTTGAGCAAGGCTCAAAACTAGGGTAGAAAATAGCCTATTACTTATTCATTTTGATGTTTCTGAATGTAAAAACGAAGCGAACGTCATAAGTTGACCTCAGACAGCAATATAAAAAAATGTAAAAAGCCAGTTCATGACCCCTTTAAACTCATAAAAGACAAAAGAATTGCAGGAATACTGGATTCTAAACCTCAAAGAAACGCCACAATCACGAGCTGGAAGCAGAAATGAGGAGAAACACAGAAACTCCTCAAATGAGCCGTTCACAGTATACGGGACTTTTCTTGCCATCAATGCTTGGATAACACACACACACACACACACACACACACACACACACACACACACACACGTCTCCTTCCATTAATAATAATAATAATAATGTCTAGTGCGGAGGCTCTGATATATATAAACCTACCAACGCCCGTTGCCATGATGTTTGGAATGACTGATCGCGAGAGGAAAAAATTATGTTTTAGTCGCATAACATCGGTTAATGGAAACGCCGTCATTTCGCAATCGTTTTTTATCGATATTTAGTAAAAAATCGCAAATCTGTAATGTAAACGCGCCTTTTTAAAGGGATACTCCACTTTTTTTGGAAATAGGCTCATTTTACAACTCCCCCAGAGTTAAACTGTTGAGTTTTACCGTTTTTGAATCCATTCAGCCGATCTCCGGTTCTGGCGGTACCACTTTTAGCATAGCTTAGCATACATCATTGAAGTGGACTTCACTGCCGTACCATGAGAGCAGCAGGCGTAATGATATGACGCAGCGCCTGAAAATAGTTCCGTTGTGTTGACGGAAGGTGGCCTATTTTCAGGCGCTGCGTCATATCATTACGCCTGCTGCTCTCATGGTACGGCAGTGAAGTTTCTTGATTATTACGCAGGAATGAGAGTATAGTTCCTAGCCATATCAGCCTGGAAAATCGCAACTTTACATTTTCCGTCTGTCTTAGTGCACGATGTAACTACAGAAGAGTCAAGTTTTAAATAGGAAAAATATCGAAACTCTTTGGTCATTTTTCTTTTAGAAATGCTAATGGTCTTGTCCACTTCAATGATGTATGCTAAGCTATGCTAAAAGTGGTACCGCCAGAACTGGAGATCGGCTGAATGGATTCAAAAACGGTAAAACTCAACAGTTTAACTCTGGGGGAGTTGTAAAATGAGCCTATTTCCAAAAAAAGTGGAGTATCCCTTTAACACCAAATATGTTGCTTTATATATATTTCACCACCTTGAACAATCTTAAATGTGGTTTTGAGTGTGTCAAATCCTCTCTGTTGTGTGTCCTCAGAGGAAGAGCAGTTCTCCAGAGACGGAGGAGAAGGTGAAGAGGTTGAGGAAGAAGAACACCGAACTCGCCGTCATCGCCAAGCGTCTGGAGGAGAGAGCGCGCAAACTGCAGGAGGCCAACCTGAAAGTGGTGTGTGTTCATCTGTTCATCTGCTCTTTTCACGGCACTGAGTGTGTGGAGTGCATTATATAGCACTTTAAAGGGATAGTTCAGGGTTCTCAAGTCTCACGCATTGGCCGTGAGACACACGCAATTCAACCAGTTCACACGCTCACACATCACACCGTGTATATCTCACGCTGAAAAGGCAATGCCAACCAAGTTGTCCTGCAAGCTTTATATATAACGTTGTATACGAGGCGCAGGCACAAAAAGATAAGTTTCCTGCCGCCAGCGCGTCCGTATCTCGGCCAGATTGCGTTTGTTACTAGGCAATTTATAGACGCGCGAAGTCCGCGAACACACATTGCCATTACATTTGTATTTTTCAAAGATGTCAGGGAAAAATGCAAAAATATTTGTTTTTCCAAACATTTTGGAGCAATTTGTTATATATTTGTAGCCTAATTTTGAAATATAACATTAAAGAGTAGGCCTATATTTGATGTGATGAATTGCTCTGTCATTTATCAAATTTACCAATTGTTATAATTTAAATTTTTGCTGGTTAATTATGAACAATGGGTAAAATTGGGGGCGGGGATAGGCGGGGGCGGGGGCTCCATTTAGGCTCCTCCCCTAACCGCATGTGATCTCACTCCAAGCTTTTGATAAAACTTGAGAACCCTGGATAGTTCACCCCAAAAATTACTCTCCCTCATGTTGTTCCAACCCCGTAAGACTTTCGTAACACGTGCGACACAGAAGCGCTGCGCTGTTACACTACAAGAACACACTCGAGGCCCACAGAGAAGGAAATTAATAGTTGAATAAAGTCGTTGTTTTTGTTTGTTTTTATGCGCACAAAAAGTATTCTCGTCGCTTGATAAACTTAAGGTTGAGCCACTGTCGTCACTCGGAGTATTGTCTTTAAAGACCCACTCTGATGAAAATAATGTTTTTCTAGGTGTTAACATGTTCTTGTGGCATTTTTCTGATGTTAGAGGACATATCTTGAGAAAAATCAGCTCAAAGTTGTATTTCTGAGTATTTCTACATTCAAATGGCTGTGAATCAGTAGCAGACGCTAAAATGCCGGCTAAAATAGAGTTGTGACGTAGTAACTCCACTGGGCGTCTCCACACGCGACGTCTTGGAGTGAAATAGTGATCGGTGATACCTTTGATTAACTTCGGATAATAATAATTAACATGTATATAATACTGTTGCCCCACCGGTATCGGGGGTGTAAGCTAGCGGGAGAGACAGAGCTCTCAGCAACGGGCAGGGGGAGGGTCGTCTCCGTGCCAACGGCTCCGCCCACAACACAGAGGCGAATTGCTAATGAGCAACTGCCGCTCTGCTGAAGCGAAGTCCCAGAAAACGGCACAGGTTTTGTGATTTTGGCTAAAAATGGCATAATCATAATTTAAAGACCACTGGGAATGTTTAAAAATAGCTCAAAATATGATCGGAGTGGGACTTTAAGGATGTCTTTAATAACTTTTCTGGGCCGGCCAGTTTCGATCCCTTAAGAAGCCTATGGAGGAGTGATCCAGCTCTCAGATTTAATCACAAATATCTTAATTTGTGTTCTGAAGATGAACGAAAGTCTTACGGGGTTGAACAACATGAGGGAGAGTAATTACTGACAGAGTTTACATTTTGGGGTGAACTAACCCTTTAAAGGCCCGGTATACTCACAGCGAATTAAAAATAAGCTGCTGAGAGTGACGTTTAGATGAATATGTGCTGCTCTTTCCTCTCAATAACACATAAACACACAACAAATGAGAAAACAGCAGTTCAGAAAGCATCTTTATACAATAAGTTGTTTAAAAGCAAGAAGCTTTACAATATCAAACATGAAGAAACAGAGTTAGTGTTGCTTTCAGTTAGAGTTACAACTCTACTATAAAGCGGATCCCCGGGGTATTCATGACTTTACTCGCTGACGCCCGACCTCCACCAACTGAACAGAAGTTCAGTCAATGATGTCAAAGAAGGCGGAGCTTCAGAGCCAAACCCACCTATTACAGCATCGATAACACACACAAACTCACACACACACACACACACAAACTCACGCACATTCACATGATACACACACAAACTCACACACACACAAACTCACGCACATTCACATGACACACACACACACACACACACTCACTCACATTCACATGACACATGACACACACACACACTCTCTCTCTCACACACACACACACACACGCATTCACATGACACACATTTTCTCACATTCACATGGCACTCACACACACACTCTCTCTCACACACACACTCTCACATTCACATTCACATGACACACACACACACATTTTCACATTCACATGGCACACACACACTCACTTACTCACACACACACACACACATTTTCACATTCACATGGCACACACACACTCACTTACTCACATATACATGACACACACACATACACACACACACATTCTCACATTCACATGACACACACACACACACACACATACACACACATTCTCACATTCACACGACACGACACACACACACACACACATTCTCACATTCACATGGCACACACACACACACTCTCTCTCTCACACACACACACACGCATTCACATGACACACATTTTCTCACATTCACATGGCACTCACACACACACTCTCTCTCACACACACACACTCTCACACTCACATTC
>JARWKJ010000004.1:3411294-3506294 GCA_029959095.1 Rhinichthys osculus
TGATAAAAGTGCATCTATTCATGATAAAAGTGCATCTATCCATCATAAAAGTGCATCTATTCATGATAAAAATGCATCTATCCATGATAAAAGTGCATCTATTCATGATAAAAGTGCATATATTCATCATAAAAGTGCATCTATTCATGATAAAAGTGCATCTATTCATGATAAAAGTGCATCTATCCATCATAAAAGTGCATCTATTCATGATAAAAGTGCATCTATCCATCATAAAAGTGCATCTATCCATGATAAAAGTGCATCTATTCATGATAAAAGTGCATCTATTCATGATAAAAGTGCATCTATTCATCATAAAAGTGCAGCTATTCATAATAAAAGTGCATCTATTCATCATAAAAGTGCATCTATTCATGATAAAAGTGCATCTATCCATCATAAAAGTGCATCTACCCATGATAAAAGTGTATCTATCCATCATAAAAGTGATTTCAATGTGCATATGGACTCCCAGATTTGCCGACTGGCATCTGATTTCAGGTACACATTGGACTGTATTAATCTACATCAGCTTGTTGGTGTTCCAACACATACTAAAGGCCATATACTGGATTTAGTGATTACTGACTCTCTTACAGTTACTGGCCTTGAGGTGTATGATGTTGGTGTCTCTGACCATCTGGCAACATTATTCAAAATTCCACTGTCATTTTCTTTTCATAAACCAAAACGTCAGATGATTTTTCGAAATATCAAAAACATCGACTTTATCACTTTTAGTCAGGAGTTACATCTTCTCTCCCCTTCCCCAGATTTATCAATGGATGAACTTGTGAATTTTTACAACACCAGCCTTAGCTCCATTCTGGACAGTCATGCCCCAGTTAAAAGCCGGACTGTCACTTTCTCTAGGTCCGCACCCTGGTTCACAGGAGAACTTAGAGAGATGAAGCAGTCTGGTCGTGTCCTGGAGCGGACCTATAAAAAATCTGGCTTGACGGTGCATAAATTGGCCTATCAAGAGCATCGTAGGGCCTATGCTAGAGCTCTCTCAAAGGCTAGGTCACAGCATTATTCCATGCTGATTAACAACAATGCAGGCGACTCCAAAAAAATTTTCTCCACAATTAACCACCTTCTCAAACCACAGACTCCATCATTCTACAGCTATACCGACTCAAATTGCAATAAATTTATGAACTTTTTCATTTCCAAAATAGACTGTGTCCGTTCAGCTCTCTCTCCTCTCACTTGTCCCACTCCTGACACCCCTACAGTACTGATCACGCAAAAACTGTCAAATTTTTCACCTACAACGCAGCAGGAGGTCGAGATTATTATCCGTAAATCTAAATCATCCACTTGCTCTCTTGATCCCCTCCCCACTGCTCTGCTCAAAACCCACCATTCTTCCATTAGCCCTCTTATAACTAAATTGATAAATCTTTCACTGAAAACAGGAAATGTTCCAATAGCTCTAAAAACAGCCATTATTAAACCTCTTCTTAAAAAACCCACCCTAGATCCTGAACCTCTGTCAAATTACAGACCCATCTCTAACCTCTCTTTCATTTCAAAGGTGCTAGAAAAAGTGGTTTCCTCCCAGCTTCATACCCACCTCAGTTCTAAAGGTTTGTACGATAAATATCAATCTGGTTTTCGCTCTCAATACAGCACAGAGACAGCCCTCCTCAGAGTGACTAGTGACCTCCTTATGGCCTCTGACTCTGGTTCCACTTCTCTGCACTTCTCTCCTCGACCTCTCTGCTGCATTTGATACTGTTGTTCATCGTATCCTCCTTCATAGACTTCAGCACTATATTGGTCTCTCAGACACTTCCCTACAATGGTTTCGCTCCTATCTTACAGATAGGACTGAGTGTGTAGCCTTGGGGGAGGCAAAATCCTCACCTCACATTGTCACCTGCGGGGTCCCCCAGGGATCCGTACTCGGTCCAACCCTTTTTACTATTTACACGCTTCCCCTTGGTAGTGTCATCAGCAGGCATGGAATTCACTACCATTGCTATGCTGACGACACACAACTTTATCTTCATATCACTCCCTCCGGTTCCCCCTCTGCCATCATTTCCCGCCTCACCTCCTGCCTGGAGGAGATCGGGGCATGGATGAATCAAAATTTTCTGCAGCTGAATGGCTCAAAAACAGAAGCCATTCAAATTGGAACGCCTCACCAATTACGTTCGTCACCTATCACACTTGTTTCTTTTCTTGGCAATACTATTCCCCTCTCTCCCTCCGTTACTAACCTTGGGGTCAAGTTTGACCCATACCTTTCTTTTGACAATCATGTCACCTCAATTTGTAAGACCTCGTTTTTTCACCTCCGTAATATTTCCAAACTGCATTCCTTTCTTTCCTTCCCATCTGCAGAGAAGCTCGTCCATGCCTTTGTCTCCTCCAGGCTGGATTACTGTAACGCACTCCTGTGGGGAATCCCTGGTACGAGCCTTCAAAAGCTCCAATTTGTGCAGAATAGTGCTGCCAGGGTCCTAATGAGGGTGCGGAAACACGAGCACATCACCCCTATCCTAAAATCCCTACACTGGCTCCCTGTTTATTACCGTATAGAATATAAGATCCTCCTACACACTCACCACTGTCTGCATGGTGCGGCCCCCACATACCTCACTGATCTCCTTTCCTTACACACTTCCACGCGGACCAGAGCAGGCAAACGGCATCTCCTGGTTACACCTAGGACACGGCTCAAGACTATGGGCGACAGGGCTTTTAAAGCATCCGCCCCTCGTCTATGGAATGCCCTTCCGGAACAACTCAGAACTCCCAAGACTACGGATGTTTTTAAAAAAGAGCTGAAAACTTATCTTTTTAGAAAAGCGTATTTTTAAGTATTTTTATGTGTTTTTAAAGGGTAACTAAACACTGAAACAACTTTTTTTAGTTAAGGATCTGTAAGAATGGAGCTTCATAAATGCTGTTCTTTGATTCGAGTACATTTTTTGACATTTGGGTATAAAGTGTTTTAATTTTCAAATATATGGTGTAAAAACGTATGAGTGCTGCCCTCTTCAGGTTAAACGAAAAGCTCCTGCAGTAGGGGTACTCTCTGACGTAGGATACTCTCTGACGTAACTCTGTCACGCTCTTGGTGCGAGCTCACCACGCCCTTGGCAGCCCCTGGTATAAAAGCATCTGGTTCCGTCAAAACTACTGTAGCGAGTCAGGAGTTGGAATTACGAGTATTGAAAACGATCAGGATAGTTTTATATTTGAAAATCAACAAACAACAAATAAAACAAGCAGCTCAATGCACTTTTTAAGGCAAGATTCTATTCTGTGGCATTTCCTTCTGACCGTCGTCAATAGCAACGCATTATAAACACAGTGCAAATCCATGCATCACAACCTATTTTTTACAGTCTATGATCACAACGGACGCGCTCTCTCGTTTCATTCAAATACAATTTGCCGTCTTGCGTCTCCGTTTTTGATTGTATTGAAAATAAAATCAGAGTTAATTTATTGTTTACAGAGTTTGATAATATTGTTGTGATCATCTTGTCTGGACGATTGTTTTGTACGCTGTACAAAATGGATTTATAAACAGGTAAGATTTAAAACATTAATGCGAACTTTTCTTCGTGGAAGCTTCAGGTTTATTTCGAGTGAGATAAAATATTTCAACTCAAAACAACATTTTGAAGTGTATTGCAGCGACTTTTTTGTGCATGTTCTGCAGACAGGGTGACCATCATCGATTAAGTTTCCCTCAGGACTTTTGTAAAAGCCAAAATATGACCACACACCTCAGATTTGGCCCTCTTAAAAGGCAGAAAAATCAGATGAAGGTGGGGAAGAAAATACTTCAAATGACCGCTCTGTTGCAAAGCTACTTGCGTCACTCCAGTCGGTCTCCATTTTAGCGAGTTTGACAGCAGCTGTCAATCAATCCCTCACTGCGGTCTCAGTTCGTCCCCTCTATCTCCGCTGGGCTCTGCCCACTTTTCCAGCATTTTTCAAATATTGCCAGTGGGTGGAGTCAGGCTCTGACCAGGGGTTTAGTTACCCTTTAAGTGTCTGCGTATTGATTTTTATCTTATTGTTTTGTTTTGTTTTGTTTCTATTTTATTTTATTTTTATTTTATTTATTTTCTTGTAAGCACTATGAGATTTGATGTCAAATGTATAGTGCATTATAAATAAAATTCATCATCATCATCAAAAGTGCATCTATTCATGATAAAAGTGCATCTATTCATGATAAAAGTGCATCTATCCATCATAAAAGTGCATCTATCCATCATAAAAGTGCATCTATTCATGATAAAAGTGCATCTATTCATGATAAAAGTGCATCTATTCATGATAAAAGTGCATCTATCCATCATAAAAGTGCATCTATCCATCATAAAAGTGCATCTATTCATGATAAAAGTGCATCTATTCATGATAAAAGTGCATCTATTCATGATAATAATGCATCAATACAATATAACTGTATTCGTCTGAAAGAAGAAAGTCATATACTGTACACATAGGATGACTTCAGGGTGAGTAAATCATGGGCTAATTTTCATTTCGGGCTGAACTACCCCTTTAAGTATTGCTGAATTGCATCAGAATCAGAATAGATCTCTTCATGTTTTTTTTTTAATTAAGTTCTTAAAATATAGTAGATTTTTGCCAACGAATTTTTGTCAGCCATAGTCTTTCGGCTAATTTTTTTAAGGTTATTTTGCATCAGAGTCAGACTAGATATTCTGTTCATGTTCAACTGGATGTTTGTAATAGTTACTAAATATATAACATGATTTCTGTGCAGTTGCTCATGTATTTCAGCTCTCAGTTCCCTTTTCAGATTTGATTTTTGCCAACAAATTTTAGTCAGCCATAGTCTTGTATTTTTTTAAAAATCTTATTAGGTTATTTTGTATCAGAATCAGATCTTTTCTGTTCATATGATTAACTGGATGTTTGTAATAATTACTAAATATATAGCATGATTCCTCTGCAGTTCCCTCTTTGAAGTTCCAACTAAGTTTCTGTCAGGCTTATTATTTTATTTTGTTATTGATTTATTGATTTATTTTAAATTAAATTAAACTTTATTTGTTTTTCATCTTATTTTCTTAGGTTATTTTGCATCAGAATCAGATTAGATCTTTTCTGTTCATATGTTTTTTTGTACTGAAGTTCTTAAAATATATGATCAACTGAATGTTTGTAATAATTACTAAATAAACAACATGATATCTGTGCAGTTTTTCTTATATTCACTCTTTGGACTAGATGTTTTGCCAACAAAATTATGCAGTCTCATGGCTATCGATTGATTGACTGATTGATATTTTTTTTTTATTTCGCATCAGAATCAGTTTAGATCTGTTCATTTGCTCTTCTATTATATTTCAGCTCTCAGTTCCCTCTTGCATTTTCATTATTATGACTTCTGTCTCCACCTGCAGGAAGTGTCATATACTGCGCATAGCCAGCATTCACTGAACACACACTTTTAAGTACACAGGCATACATTTGAAGTGTGAACCTGGCACAGAACCTACATTTGTCTCACCGCAGGACTATTTAAGTGATCTGCAAAACCCGCTGATTGATGTCCTCCATGTCTCGCTCAGGGTCCTGTGGGAGTCAGTGAGTTTGAGCGTCTCCTGAAGGAGTCTCAGAAGGAGGTTCTGCGTCTCCAGAGACAGCTGTCGGTCTCTTCTACCAGAGATCAGAGCGGCGCGACTGCAGAAAACACTTCAGAGAGACAGGACAGAGACGACAGGGTGAGTGCCGGCACAACACGCGCCTGTTTCCCAACATTGAGCCAAAAATCACATGTGATATGAATATGAACATAGGAATGTTTATCTATGAAAGACATCAATATTGGGTAACACTTTATATTACGACCCGCAAACAACTGCGTAAGTAAACCGAAATTACGGTGTACGTTTCTGTAATTATAGTGTACTTCCGTGTAGGAACAAGGGAACAATATGTTAAGTTTTGGGTAATAAAGGGGTACAACCAGATATCATTTTTTTGGCTTTACGTTAAGTAGTTTAGTAAGAAAAGCCAATAAATTCATACTGTGCTTACATACAGCCATATATATATATATATTAGGGCTGTCAAATGATTAATCACGATTAATCACATCCAAAATAAAAGTTTTTGTTTACATAATATATGTGGGTGCACTGTGTATAATTATTTTGTATATATATAAATACACACACATGCATGTATATTTAAGAAAAAAAATATTATTTATATATAAAATATTTATATTTATATATAATATAAATTATATATAAATCTATATACAGTATATACATGAAAATATATCTTAAATATATACAAGCATGCGTGTGTATTTATATATATAAAATAATTATACACAGTGCACCCACATATATTATGTAAACAAAAACTTTTATTTTGGATGTGATTTAATCACGATTAATCATTTGACAGCCCTAATATATATATATATGTATGTATGTATATTTAATTTACAACCCACAGATGTCAAAATTACCCTGTAACTACATTGCACGAGAACATATTTTGCCAGAAATGTGATGATAACTTTTATATACAACAGACGTACAATTTTTGCCTAGAATATATTAACAGAATAGGTAGCTACCCGTTTGTTTTTAAATAATTACATTATAAATAATTTGCTTGTATATCTGGTTGTACCCCTTTATTACCCAAAACTTAACATATTGTTCCCTTATACCTACACGGAAGTACACTATGATTACAGAAACGTACACCGTAATTTCGGTTGTGTATGTGTTTGCGGGTCGTACTATAAAGTGTTACCCAATATTTTTTTATTCAATATTATTCTATTTATAACTGGTCAGTTTTTTTACACAGTTTACTAGAGCTGATTAATTTCGACTACTCAAGTAAAAAATATCATGTGGTTGTGTTGATTAACCGGCAAAACCGGCGCATTTTACAGATGAGAATCCATGAAATGCATTATTAGACCGTTTTCTAAGGATGCACAATATTAAAAGCATTTAATAATCATAATATAGCATAGTGCTATTATGAAAACATGTTCACTTTTAAAAAAACTTTTGCTGATAATTTACTCACCCCCATGTCATCCAAGATGTCCATGTCTTTCTTTCTTCAGTCGAAAAGAAATGAAGGTTTTTGATGAAAACATTCCAGGATTTTTCTCCATATAATGGACTTCAATGGGGTCCAAACGGTTCAAGGTCCAAATGACAGTTTCAGTGCAGCTTCAAAGGGCTTTAAACGATACCAGACGATGAATAAGGGTCTTATCTAGCGAAACGATCGGTCATTTAAAAAATAAAAAAAAAGGTTTAAGTTGCGCGTTCGTGCCGTCACGTAATACGCAATTACGTTGAAAAGGTCTCACAGAACAGAGCAAGGCGAGCATTTGTGCTTATAAAACTTAAACCTTTTTATTTATTATTGAAATGACCGATCGTTTCTCTAGATAAGACCCTTATTCATCGTCTGGTGTCGTTTAAAGCCCTTTGAAGCTGCACTGAAACTGTCATTTGGACCTTGAACCGTTTGGACCCCATTGAAGTCCATTATATGGAGAAAAATCCTGGAATGTTTTCATCAAAAACCTTCATTTCTTTTCGACTGAAGAAAGAAAGACATGGACATCTTGGATGACATGGGGGTGAGTCTCTGCATCTGCCGTGTGTTTGGGTTTACAATAACATGCATTTGGAAATGCATATAAAGTCTGATGCGCTTTGTGTTTCATAGCAAACTGTTGCACTGTTATCATTTGCATGCGTCTCAAACTCCATCTCTGTATTTGCTGTGAGTTTGGTTCGCTTATAATGTTCATCTGGAAGCGCAACATGCGCCATTTCACCAGATTTGTGCTGTAAGTCACTTATAAACTTACGCCAACAGAGGAGAATACATCAATATGTCTCTAAATAAGCAAACTGTTCATCTCAATTTCAAAATAAAAGTCTAAACCCTCGTTCTGAGTTTGCATGTTTTGATGTCCACATCACAGTGGCTGTAGCATTTCTGTCGTAAGGAAGTGGCCAAATATTAAAGATTAAGTAAACATGTGAATTAAATGTCGTTTGGCCAATATTAAACAAGGATTTGATCTGATGTAAAGGGTAAAAACACCAGGCCGCTGTGCACTGCAGGCATTTGATATAATACATAATATACTTAAGTTGATTGTTTATATTATGTATTTTAACAGTGTTGTTCAATGAAACCACTTGCTTTTGATATTTATTTTGAACCAATTATTATTCCCTCAATTTTATTATATGTATTTTAAGTCATTAAGGCTATTGTTCACTTAGGCCTATTTTTATTACAAAAATATCTGATTACTCGATTAATCGTCAATATAGTCGACCAATAACTCGATTACCACAATAATCATTAGTAACAGCCCTCAATTACCTAAATGGGTCAGTGGCAGTGTTATTTGTTATTTTAGTTTTTAGTTGTTTTTTTCCTGTTTTCATTTTATTTTTAGCTCGTTTAAGTAATTGTCATTTTTATTGGTTAATTTTTTTATACATTTATTTAAGTTTATTTAAGTAGCTGAAATAAAATAATTAGTTTTTTAATATCTTTTTTTTCTGTTAACTTTTCAAATATAATTTTTTTCATCTAGTTTTTTAATTTATTTCAGTTTATTTTTTTTATACATTTATTTAAGTTTATTTAAGTAGCTGAAATAAAATAATTAGTTTTTTAATATCTTTTTATTTCTGTTAACTTTTCAAATATAATTTTTTTCATCTAGTTTTTTATTAATTTATTTCAGTTTTAGTTTTTTTTAGTACTAAATGAAAATGAGATATGTGTAGCTTTGAAAACTAGCTGAAATAAAAGTATTTGTATTTAATTTAATTTTAGTTAATGTTTATTTTATTTTAATTAACATATATATATCGTTTTATTTTTTACAGTTTTAGTTAACTGTAATAAATCTGGTCAATGGTCTCTGCTAAAAGTGTCACAGAAATTTTTTTATGTGTGAAATTATTATAATTCAAGAGATGTTTGGGAAGCAAATTTAAAATTTTCCCATTCTTCCCACATTGTTCATATTATTCTTTTGGAGTCTTTGCTTCCCAATCTGGGCTTGTGAAGCAAAACCAGTTGAAACCACTGGCCTACATCCCTCTCACCGTCCTGGTTTAATCCGCTCAGTCCACTGGTAAACTGTTGTAATGCTGTTATTGCTCAGCCGTTTCTCCGTGCTCTTAAGTGTCATTGATATAAACGGGAATCTGGAGGATTCTTTCCTGGATGGAGTCACTTCCTCTGTGAAGGAGTCGGGATTATTGTCCACGTGTTTATGATGGGTCTGTTCCTGTGGGGTTTTTTCAGGGCTTATTTTGTGTTTACACTGAAACGAATGATGTTTCTGCTCTTATGTAATGGACTACACCATAATCTGTAATACTGGCTAATGAGCAACTCTACATACTGAACCCAACACAGTGTGTGTGTGTGTGTACTTGTACAGCTATCTTTGTGAGGACAAAGAGAGTAAAGTGAGGACATTTAGTCCGATCCTCACTTTCGAAGAGCTGTTTAAAGGCCTGTTTGAAGGTCAAGACTTGGTTTTAGGGATTATGTGATAATTAGGTCAAGGGTAGGGTCAGGTTCAGGTTAGGCAGTCACTGTAACTGTGATGGGCAGAGATTGTGTCAGTCAATGTCCTCACAATGATAGAGTAGATATATGCGGTGTGCATGTGTTCGCATATATATTTATATGTGTATGTGTGTGTGTGTGTGTATGTTTGTGTTTGTTTGTGTGCATGTGTGTGCATATGTTTGTGTGTGTTCGTGTTTGTGTGTGTATGTGTGCGTTTGTGTATGTATGCAACTGTGCATGTGCGTGTGTTCATGGATGTTTATATATGTGTGCGTGTATGTGTGTGTGTGCTTGTGTGTGTATGTGTGCGTTTGTGTATGTGCGTGTGCGTGTGCGTGTGTGTTTGTGTATGTGTGCATGTGCGTGTGTTCATGGATGTTTATATATGTGTGCGTGTGTATGTGTGTTTATGTGTTTGTGTATGTGTGCATGTGCGTGCGTGTGTTCATGGGTGTTTATATATGTGTGTTTATGTGTGTGTGTGTGTATGTGTGCATGTGCGTGCGTGTGTTCATGGATGTTTATATATGCGTGTTTGTGTATGTGCGTATGTGTTTGTGTATGTGTGCATGTGCGTCCATGTGTTCATAGATGTTTATATATGTGTGCTTATGTGTGTGTGTGTTTGTGTATGTGTGCATGTGCGTCTGTGTTTATATATGTGTGTGTTCGTGTGTGTGTTTGTGTATGTGTGCATGTGCGTCTGTGTGTATATAGATGTTTGCATTTTAATTGAACCTGTATGTGTTAACGATAAAGTACATGTATCTTAGTTTCTTTTTTGATTGGTTCCGTTTCTGTTATATTCATAGAATTTATTAATATTTTCCATAGAAATCCTGAAGTTTATTTTGGATGTGAAAATGCTTTTTCATACACCAGTTTAACACTCATCTCTGACTCGACCAATGACGCGAGTTGTGGGCGGGACTATCTGTTTGGTGACCAATGGCAGTCAGAGGGCGGAGCAGAAGGTGTGGCTTGGAAAACACTCATAAATTATACAATAGTGGTGCAGAAAATATCAGTTCATTATGCATTTGTGTGAGCTAAAGGCTTCTACCTCAATGCTTGAGGTTAGTTTGTGAAATGTGTCCAAACTTTTATATATCGCAGGATTTGTGTAGCATATTAACGGATAGCATGAAAATACATCCAATTTACTGACCATTTTAAGTTTCAATCTGACCGTCCGCATCGTCTCTGTAAAGCCGTCTCTGGATGAGAACGCCAGTACGGGTAATCTGGACATTTGCGACACACACACACACACACACACACACACGCACACACACACACACAGGGAAAGAAAGGGGCCATGTTGTGTGCGCTCTAATCCCCTTTGACAGCAGAATGGTACGGTCCCATAATCCTCTGCCTGTTGCCCTGGTAGCGTTGAGAGGTTTTGGATGGTAGCTGCGACTTCGGCCCAAAGCGAACCAAAGATTCCCGCAGTCAGAGAGCGGACACTTGTCTTTCCATCAGCTCACAGGAGAGGGGTAGGTGTGCATGCCTGGCAGATTCATCTTCATACTTTTGAGTTGTTGCAGAGATGAACGGGTTGTAATTGCATGAATGTCGTAATGATGTAACATGCATGTGTTATAAGTGATTGAAGAGTGTGTGTGCGCACGTGCCGTCAGTGCGGGACAGATTATAACACTCACCTGTCCTGTCATTGGCAGGCGAGCGCCAGCGTATGATTACGGCCCTCGGTGACTCATCATATTGCATTTGTGCACAAAATGCACGCGTTATTGTGCATAAACTAAGAGCTGCTGGAGAAGAGGCACTTTTAGGCCTAGTTTGGATGACGCTTTACAAAATTTCGTGTTTTAAAAGTTCGCCAGATGTTGGAGTTTGGTGCCAACTGGTGAGACCGATTGCAATGGCAAACGTAAAAGATGCATGACTGATAAAGCTCTGAGTGTGATGCATGTGCTATAGAAGAAAACCAGCGGCAGGCAGGCCAATCCATTAAGGTGCTTTTTAAAGAAGTGATCCAGTTACCCGTTTCAGTAGTCCACGGGATTACAGCAATGTGCTTATAGCCAACGCAGGCCGGCGCATGGGGTCGAAACACAGGCTTGATAAAATACAGCTTAAACCCGAGGCTTGGTTGCAGATCGCTTTACTTTACTGAGTTATAAGTCTTAGTATAGGATGTTCGCTTTACAAGTGTTAGCTTTAGCCACAGGCAGGCCCAATATAAAGCATCAGTAACTTATAATATCAGTATGAATGCTCTCATAACTATATTTTAGTTCATGCATTTTAGCTTTGAGGCGGCTAATATCTATATGCTATTACTAAAAGTTGACAAACTTTTTGCAGAAATGCACATTTAAACTTCCAGGAACGTCTTGTTCAGTTGTGTCTATTCAACCTGTCAGTGTCTAGCAATAGCAAGTGTCATATGGCAAGCCGTTTTAACTTTTATTCATTTCCAGGATATGAATTCTTGATATCAACAATTGTATTTTCACTAGTGAAATGTCACCATAGACTGCCATTCAAAATCAATTGTTGATATCAAGAATTGATTTCTTACTAGTAGAAATATAATTTTTGATAGCAATAATTACATTGTTACTAGTAAAAATGCGAATTCCTGATATCAATAATTAAATTATCACTAGTCTAAATGTCTATTCTTGATATCAACAACTGAATTGCTACTAGTAAAAATGTTCATTTTTGATATCTGAAAATGTATTTCTGATATCAATATTATTTCAGATATCTAAAATGGCTTTCTTACTAGTAACAATCACATTCATGATATCAGAAATTAACATGGTCACTAGTAAAAATGTAATTATTGATATCAAAAATGAACATTGTTACTAGTAGCAATTCAATTGTTGATATCAAGAATAGACATTTCAACTAGTGACAACTAGTCAACTAGTTCTTGATATCAAAAATAAAGGTTTTTACTAGTAAGAATTGTATTTCTGATATGTGAAATTGGAATTTCAACTAGTAAGAAATAAATTCTTGATATCAAGAATTGATTTTAAATGGCAGCCTATGGTGACATTTCACTAGTGAAAATACAATTACAGATATGAAGAATTATAGTTTTTACTAGTTGCAATTCAATTGTTGATATCAATAATTATCATTTTAACTACTGAAAATGTAAATGTTGATGTCAAGAATTAGCATTGTTACTAGTGAAAATGTAAATGTTGATATCAAGAATTATCATTTTAACTAGTGAAAATGTAAATGTTGATGTCAAGAATTAGCATTGTTACTAGTGAAAATGTAATTCCTGATATCAAAAATTGCCATTGTTACTAGTAGAAATATTATTCCTGATATCAATAATTATAATTTTAACTAGTGAAAATGTAATTGTTGAAATCAAGTATTCATATCCTGGAAATGAATGAAAGTTAAAACGGCTTGCCATAAGTGTCATGTTGTGGGTCATGGCTGAGACTTAAGATCTTTTAAAAAATGATTACAAGCTCTATCACTGTTCAGGTCAGCTTTATTTCTATAGCGCTTTATACAGTACAGAGTGTTTCAAAGCAGCTTTACAGAGATAACAGGAAAATGATGATCCACAGTATGATCTTTTTTGGATCATACTATGGATTTTGTTTTTTACCCTATTCACCTGTGGTGTCTTTTCTACCCAGCGTTTCCCAACCGTTAAATATTGCGGCTGCATGTGTCTGGCAGTTTAATTAAAAGTGGACGCACAAATCTGTCATTATACGGGTGTTTCGGGGACGATGGAGTGAGAGCCTGGTCAACTGGCTAGATGCCACTTCTGCGCTTTGACTCGTTTCCTTCAAACGGCGGCAGATCATTTCATGCATTACAACTCCAGCGCAAGCTGTGTGTACGACGTGCATGAAGAAACATGACAGGCAGAAGCTCAACCAACTAAAGGAGTTTCAGCTCAAACTTTAGTGCAACATTCACTCTACAAACAGAGATTTTATTTCTGTATATTTCTTCATTGGATTAAACCGAGCTGAATAATGACACTTGTCTTTTGTGGAGCTGCATTTTTTTACATCCTAATTTAGAAGTTATATATCATTTTCTATCCTATTTTTGACCCTCTTTTTGAAACGCTCAGACTTGGAGGTAAACGCCCTCTGCTATGATTTTGTAAAGCATATTAAAATAATTAATTACATGCATGGAATTGTTTTGAAAACGTCCGATGTTGAAAAATTCAGCCATACTTGAGTCTTGGTAATTAATCAATTTGATCTATTTATAGTCCTTATGTACTTGTGAGGTTATCACATTAAATCAGTGTTGAAATGAAGACGCTACAGAAAGACTGAAAAACATTTATGCGTATTACAAATGCTTTATAAGTCTTGGCTGTGGCTAAGTTACCGCAGTTATAGTTGACAGGATAACTCAGTGTTTTATGTAAATGAGTTATGAATATGTGCCGTCATTTGTTGCATGTCGTTCTAATAATTATCGTTCTTCATTTTCAGTAAAGCGAGTACATATCAAGCGATCTGTAACAGACAAAGCAATAGTGAGACATGGTAAACACACTGTTACTGTCGGATCCAATATAGTCGTCACTGCATCATCTTTTATTTGCGTCTCTTGCTCTTGTATTTATGCTGCTTTTATGTGCTATTGGGAATTTCCTACTTCCCACTCGTGATTACGAGCTCATCGCATTCAGATTTTGACTTGAGAGGCCGTTCATGTCCAATTAACTATACTAAGAAACTTGGTTACGACATTTCCGATAGCATGTGAAGGCAGCATTACCACTACATGACATGTGTGAGTCAGTGGGCGGGGCTAAAGAGGCGATAATGTAGAAGTGGGCGTCGATCTTCTTCTGCGGAGGCGGTCCTTCGTCACACTGTGACATCATACTGAGTCGTTTTGAGAGCTTAGTTTCAATAAAAGCTGTTTTTGAGCTTTTAAGTTCTGATATTTTTACAGCACAATGACCTCTTATATGTCAAAATTCAATTCATGCTGTTATTTTCTCATTCATTCATTTATGTGAAGCTGCTTGTTATAGAAATAAATCTGATGACCTATTATCTTCAAGACCTTCATCAGACATTAACATTATATGATTATTTATTATTATAAGGCGTATTAGTAGATTGTCGATGTGTGCAATTGTGACACTTTTGTGATTCTCTTCACTACAGAATTATTCAGTTCCATACATTTTAAATAAGAAATGATGATGGTCATTTTAATTTAGTTTCTATTTTCTTTGCATTTAGGAAGGGAGGTGCAATAAGAGCCCTAATGACAGTAAAAAAGAAGTCGTCACTCAGTTCTGCTTGGTTAATTCATCTAGTGAAACATTTCGGTTATTCAGGCGTCCAGTGATGACAGATTTCAGCCGGATCTGGACTAGCGTGTGATAAGCCTTCAATTAGAGCTAATGAAGCTTTTTATGCGGCTGATTGTAAACGGTTTAAGCAGATTTATCATTTTGCATTGCTGTGTAAACTTTTGTTTGCTTGTCACTGTCACTTACGTTGAGTATTACAGATTATTTTATGTATTAAGAATTGTTTTATGAAATCTCATTGGCAATAATACATTAATAATGCACCTTATAATGCATTGTATGGTCTCATGAATAATTGTAACCACAGTTATAATACTTATCTATACATTGAACACACCTTTAGAAAGTATAATGCATTAAAATACATGACAAACCACCAATTTTGGATGTAACAAGGAATCTGCAAATAGTATAATTCATTTTAACTTTGGTTAAAATTATTTATGAAAAGATATAATGCGCCATTAAGAACATTATGAATACCTTATAATGCATTATACACAGGGCCAAAACTAATTTTTTTGCCACACCTGCCAATGGCCGTTGACTTAATAATGTACCGGCCATTAAAAAATAAAATAAATCCTTATTAAAGTTGTTTTGATAAGTAGTTTGATTAACATTAAAAACAGACAGTAGCAGGAATATTAGGCTGATGTCACTTTAAGACCTGGATCCAATATACTGTTACACATGCGACTGTTTACGTTGACTTAAGAAATAACTGACTGTATATGAGGATACTTGCCAAGACGGGCCTTTTGACATCATTTAGTTTTAATTGACCGTTCGCAAAAGCCACGCCCCCTAGTTATTGTTGCTACGCCCGTCAAACAAATGGTCAAACACGACCAGCGCGACAGATTGCCATGATGGAAAGAGGTATACCCGTGCGGGTCAGTGACCTTTTTTGGAGCTATACCTCAGCGATATCCTCCAGATCGAGGCAAAAATTCAGTATTCGCGTGCTGTCTGAGACATGGATTTCTAAGTGCGCGCTTCGCTAGCGAGTTACAAATTGAGTTCCCTTTCCTGTCTTCTTGTGCTTGAACAGACATATTAAAACTAAATGATGTCAAAAGGCCCGTCTTGGCAAGGATCCTCAAATACACAGTCAGTTATTTCTTAAGTCAACGTAAACAGTCGCATGTGTAACAGTATATTGGATCCAGGTCTTAAAGTGACATCAGCCTAATATTCCTGCTACTGTCTGTTTTTAATGTTAATCAAACTACTTATCAAAACAATTCACAAAAATGTTACCGGCGATTGGCAGTGTTTCATATACTCTCCTACACCGATAATTTTAAGTATTTTATGATGGAACGAACAACTCGTCTCTTGAAGCATTCATTTGATTATAAGGAACAGAACAATATATTTTGAAGGGGTCATATAATGGTATTTTAATGGTATGTTTATTGGATGTAATAGAATAGGTTCACATGCTTTAATGTTCAAAAAACACATAATTTTTCACATACTGTACATTATTGTAGCTCCACTATTCAGTCTGAAACGCTTTGATATCTACAAAAGCCCCTCCTTCTGAAAAGCGCAGAGTGCTCTGATTGGCCAGCAGACTCAGTGCGTTGTGATTGGCTGAACACCTCGAGGACGTGTCGGAAATGTAACGTCCCTTACCATAATCACGAGCTTCAGCTTCCAAGGCGTTAATCATTTGCAAACACACAGTTAAAGCTGCAGTCGGCAAGTCTAGCAGATTGAGTGGACTGAATGTTCACAACTCTCATGCCCCTCCCCCACTATCAACGGATACCCTCCCACCGAGTTCGTGCTCGTAAGTGTGTGTGCACCAGGTTATCTGTGAACGCGCCCGTCTCATCAGCATCCATCAACACCATGGAGTATTTGGAGGTATGCTCCCCTGGCTAATCTACCGATAGATTACAATTGCTAACGTCATTTATACCCTAAATGAGCTTACTTGATTTGTTAGTGTTTTGAAAGCGAGATACATCCGCCATCACTCTTCGTTACTGCGCGAACTTCAGGCGTGTGCATGTGATTGTAACGTGCGCGAGGGGTGGCGTGTGCCCGATCTGTGATTGACAGTCAGATCTCACACCCCCCTGCGCTGATTGGACCCGATGATCCGGGAGCGGTGGATTTTTGCAAAACAAATAACACGCTCCAGGTGGAGTTAGAAGCTCGGGGTTTTTTCTAAAACCACTTTATTTATGTTGTTCTGTCGGATTATAGTGTCGATTTCACTGAATATGACCAAAAAAATGTTGTCGACGCCGACAGCTTTAATAACAATGTCATCGGTTTTATCATATCAGTTCGAGCCCGAGTCGGATTCTGAAAATGCAGATGATCAAGCCGATCGATTGGAACAACTTTGCAGCCAAGACTTGAGCAGAACGTTTCAGTCTTTGTTCATGTATTTTCTTAGGTTCAGGAATCCGTCCTCTGTAAAATACGCTTTACACAATGGGGCGGGGCCCTATTTTAACGATCTAAAACGAAAGTGTCAAGCGCAAAGTGCAAGTAACTTTGTGGGCGGATCTCGCCGCTGTTGCTATTTAACCGGCGGGATAAATGCCTCTTGCGCTCCACGCAAATCTAAAAGGGGTTGGTCTGAAGTAGATTCATTATTCATAGGTGTGGTTTGGGCGTAACGGGAAACAAACCAATAAGAGCGTCGTATCACATTCCCTTTAAGAGCGTGATGAACTATGGCGCATGCTTGTTCCATGGCGCAATACTATTATAACGGTGCATTTACCAGCGCACTTCAGAATCGGTTCTCAGCCGAGGAGATCGATGTTCTCGTCAGGGCCGTAAAAGAAAGAGAAGTGACATTGGGGATTGGACAAACCCACCCAAATTAGCTTCGGTTAAACATGCATATAATAATTTGGGTAAATGTGTAAGCTTTATGCCTATTTTTCCCCATCGTCATGGACACAACAATGATTTCCCTCGTGTTTTAATATTTTTCCTTATAATAATGTATCATTTGCAAAAAGTAAAATGTATCTGTAAAATACAGTGTATGCGCGTTCTTCACACTCTGTATTGTGGCCAAGCATGCGCGCTTAAAATAGCATCTGAATGTACGCGCAGCGCGCCACTGACTTTAGACTAGGTTTTCTCTGGTCAGTGGCGGAATCGTTTTCTGGAACTGCAAAATAGCACTAGGGAATGTTTGCGCCGAAACACGCCTCCTTTTTTGCGCCGACCCGCCCAAGGTTATTATAGTTTTGTTTTTTTAAATTAGTTTTTATTTAATATCGTTTTCAATTTTGCTTTACATTTAACTTTAGTTTTAGTTAGTTTCATTAATGGTATTGTTAGTTTTAGTTTAGTTTTTATTTTGCAAACACATTTCTATTTATTTTTTATTTTATTTAGTTTCAGTTTTAGTTTTAGTAATTATAGTTTAGCAGAGCTAACAGAACACTTCCAGTGTAGACCAAAGCGAGACGATTAATTTCAGCAAAGTTTAATGTTTGCCCAGATTACAGTTAACTCTTGTGCAGACATCTTAATAATACAAATAAAATAATGGTTTGAGATTGAACAAAGCACCAAATAAATAGAACTTAAAAGTAGTTTCCTTTTTTTCAGCTGTACATGTAGCAGAGTGGCCACTGGAACATAACAAAAAAAAAAAAAGCTCAATTCATCTGACTACAGCCAACATAACCTGCTGTGAAGCCAGTGTAATTACATAATAAGTATCTATGCAGTGTGTGAGTGTGCACTGTGTACATGTCTTTATATCCTGGTGGGGACTTAAACCTGAACGCACACAGACGCATGGGGACTCGTGTCACTTTGGGACCTATAGGTACACAAGCTTATAAATCATACAGAATGAGGTTTTTTTTAAAATGTAAAAATGGAGAAAGTTGTGTGTGAGATGGGTAAGTTTAGGGGTCTGTGTAGTGTGTGTGTGTGTGTGTGTGTGTGTGTGATGATGGGTCTGGTTAGTGTAAGGAGACAGAATATACTGTTTTACAGTATAAAAAAACATTACGTCTATGGAGAGTCCCCACAAATATAGTGGACCAGACTGTCTCTGTCTGTGTGTGTGTATGCGCATGCTTGTTGGTGTGTCGTGTCCTGGTATTTCCTAGAATCCCTACATGTTCAACGTTAATGAAAACATGATATCTCAAACATACAGAAGTACATTAAAGGTTTTTTTGTGCTTGACGGACTTGTTTGCTGTTGCACCCGCATTGCAAACGGCATTCTAAAAACGCTGCGCTCAAGTTAAAAGAAGTTCAACTTGCGTCTCATTACCTTGTGTTATTTCCCATTCCACTGCCACAAACGCATCCTTTATGAACAGCCGATGTGTTCTACGACGTTACGGTCCTTCATTGAGCACGTCACGACACGCGGTTAATCGCCTCAGGAACTTCACACGGGTGAAGCGCCAGGCATTTCCCTAAACAGCCAGGTCAGATTTTCCGCCAAAGTATAGAGCTTATTAATTACGAAAACGATTATTTATTTTTGCTCATTATTATTTTATTTCAGTTAGTTTTTCAGTAAATGTTGTTAGTTTCGTTTCGTTTTAGTTTTTCATTTATTATGAATTTTTAATTTTATTTCAGTTTACGAAAATGTTTTTTGACCAACAGTTTTAGTCTTAGTTTCAGTTTTCGTTTACGAAAATAACCTTGGACCCGCCCAGGGAGCGCGAGTTCATTCCCTAGTTTGCCGGCGTGTGTCTGTGGAGGGAAAAGCCCGCTTTGCACGGGTGCAAAATACGAATGATACATGCGTCAGTGTACAAAGTCAATTGCGCCGGGTGCAAGATAGGACCCAGGCAATCTTTTGGGATGTTCTGCTCAGGAACAGCTTTCAATCTTAACCTCTGATTCCTAATTTCATGTGTTTTCTGAAGGCCAAACAAAGCGGTTATACTTTTGCATCCAAACACACAGCATCTTATCTCTTTGTGTATGGCGAGTGTTTCAATGCAAAATGTTTAAAAAGGTTTTATACTTTAATATTCAATTTCTCTTTGGAGAATTGGATAGGATAGCCGACAGTTGCGCTGAATCGTTATAATATATTAAAATAACAAACTAGCATTTTTGTTTCCTGATAGGCTAAATATTCCTCCTCGTTATGGATCTGCTTCGGTATGTTATGAATATAGCTTGTATAACGGCTAGAGTTTGGTCTGTTGGGCAGTCAGTGAGAGTGTGTGTGTGATGCTAATGAGTGTGTAGTAAGGTCTGAATGCTGACGAATGCCTCTTCGTCCCGGCTGTGCTGCGTTGGCTCTTTGATCCTGTTACCAGGTCGTGGCTTTGGCCACAGTGGAATAGTTCCACTTAGAGCGTAAGTAGGTATGGCCCCTAAAATTAGCCACTAAGGCATTTGACCCTTAACCTTCTGAGTAAAGACGAGCTGAGACAAATGTCATCTTTGTCATCAAAAAAAAAAAACGAAATGACCATTTGACATGAACAGTAGAAAGACAAATCTCATGAAAATTTTTGTTTTTTAATATGCAGTTTCACTCAGAAATAAGTCACATTATGCACCTAAAAGGAATTGCATTTCATGTCGACTTGAAGACCATTAAGATTTTTAGTTTAACTATTTTCATAACAAATTCATGACACATTTAAACCACGCCCCTCACTTATCAGTAATGTACTGTAGTGTTAAATGTTTTTGTCATTATTGTAAAATGTATTTATTTGTTGGTAATGTATGCATGTATCATAATAGTGTTTGTTTCATGCATTTATTTATTTGAATCTAAAATTCATTGTATTGTATCTTTGCAGGATTTTTGCAGAATTACATATTTTTGATTCAGGGGTTTATATGCATTTTCAATGTTAAATTCTAAAACATGGAATAGGGTGTGCGACCCTCTGCTTCTGCATGTTTGGTTGCAGTTTATAGGTATTTTACCTTTTTTTCTGTTACTTTAGGTTGCGTTTGAAACCCCGCCCACAGTAGTAGATGAGGCCCCTGCAAAGGGGGAGGAGACTCCTGCAGAGTGGGAGGAGTCCCAAACAAATGTAAGGCTCGAACAGGGCACAAGCCGCGCCCACCAGGAAGAGCAGACCACAGAAGAGCGTCTTCAGTTGCTGGTAAGAGTCACATGATCACTGACCTAGAGATGCACATACACTTACACTGACATATCAGGCATCAAATACTCTTATTTGCACTCCCAGAAATGTCACAATACCGGAATTCATGTGAGCCTGGGACAAATAAATTAATGAAATTGGTCTGACAAATAAATATAGACAGGATTTCCACAGTCATGGAAAACCTGGAATTATCAGGGAATTTAGAAATGATGATGGAAGTCTTCAAAAATTCTATAGTGGAAATATACAGTAGCCAACATTTGAAGTTCACCATGAAAGGTTTTGATCCACTTCAAACGTTGACTACTGTGTATATATATATATTATTTTCTAGTTTTGTTCAGCTGCAAAATATTGTATTTTAGCTTTTAGAAATTGCTGTTTTCTAAATTATTTTTAAACTGTATATCCACCTTATTCCTGACGACCTTATTGCATTTTGAATTATGGGCGGCACTTCCGGTTTGGGGAACTTCCATTCAAAATGGCTGAAACGAATCATTTCAAATCATAAGGTTGTCCTACAAATAAAGCTGATCCGTCAGTTTGACTGGATGAGCGGTCAATTTTCCTTCATGATTTATTTTCAGACATCATGAGAATAACATTATACTTGGTATTTTAACGTGACATGTAAGAATATCTATGGCAAGAGCTCTTTTCAGTCGCTGCTTTCTTTCCCTCGTGATGATTTTTATTTTTTCCTTTGCAATCCGCTGTAAAAGTATGAAAAAAGTACAACATATACGGCACATTTGTGGTCTGTTCTCCCGAATTTAATTTACGATAATAATTCACTGGAATGCACGAAGAATATCTCGTTATTCTCCTTAAATCCTCACGTTTCTTTCCAGGTTTGTTTTCACAGGTAAATGCAATTTATAATCTGTCAAAATGACGGAAATCACTTTGATATAGTGTCACGTAATGCTGAAGTTAATGAACATTTTTGATTAAGGCTTGTTATACAATAGGTATATTTGCCTACTACAGTGATATTTAACCAAAGACTCGCGCGTTTGGGGCTATTTTTGGTCTGTTGACCTTGTTGATTATTTTAAACTTTTAAATTTCATTTTAATGTTCGATGGTTGAAGGGTAAGTCGATTAATGTCATCGCATTGTGACACTTTTTTAACGTATTGCGTTCATAGAGCGAGCCTTTCACTGAGTGTTTACAGCTTAACGGAAGTTACACCCATAATTCGCGCAAAGCGTCATGGGGCGTAGGAATAAGGTGGATATGTGTGTGTGTGTGTGTGTGTGTGTGTATATACACTACCGTTCAAAAGTTTGGGGTCGGTACGATTTTAAATACTTTTAAAAGAATTCTCTTCTGCTAACCATGGCTGCGCTTATTTGATTAAAAATACAACAAAAATCAGTTATAGTATTAAATATTATTCCAGTGTAAATCAGCTGTTTTCTGTGTGAATATATAGTAAAGTGTAATTTATTCCTGTGATCAAAGCTGAATTTTCAGCATCACCAGTGTCAGTGTCTTCAGTGTCAAATGATCCTTCACAAATCAGTATAATATGAGGATTTGATGCTCAAGAAACATTTATTATTATTATCAATGTTGAAACAGTTGTTGGTCTGTCAGTTGTACAGTTTTTTTTTTTTGGATTCTTTGATGAATAGGAAGTTCAAAAGACTTTTGTAACATTATAAATGTCTTTACTGTCACTTTCGATCAAATTAATTATTCCTTGATAAATAAAAGTATTGATTTCTTTCCTCCAAAAAATAAAAATAAAATTCTCACTGACCCCAAACTTTTGAACGGTAGTGTATATATATATATATATATATATATATTTTACAATCATGAATGACTGCTTTTTATGTTATTCATGCTATTCAAAACATTCTATGCTATTCATGTTTCTGAAAAAGTTCTATGATGTCTCTGTAGGAAAGTGAGTTGGGCAAGAAGAGGAAAGAATGTGAAGTTCTTGAGCATGAGGTCCGGAAGAGACAGAAACGATGTCTCGATTTGGTGAGTGTGATTCTCTTTATTTTAATGCTTACAGTGCATGTCTCCTGCTAGCTTGATAACTCCTTGATAACTCACTCTGTATGTGTGTGTGTGTGTGTTCACAGGAGAACCAGCTAGTGGACGAGCGCAGCAGAAATGAGCACTTAGTAGAGGAGGCAGAACTCCTCAGGAGAAAGGCTCAGCTGCTTGACCAGGTGAAACACTCTCCGCTAGACGTATAAAGTTATCAAAGAGGACCTAATATGCTTTTTTACATTTCTATAGTGTGTAATGTTGCTGTTTAAGCATGAAAAAGCTCTGAGTTCTTCTCTATATCAGTGTCAGTGTTTCTGAACTCCTGAAACGCCTCCATTGTAGTCTTGAGTTTCTTCCGGGAACGAACACGTCACAATATTCCTCATTATAATAATTCATGCGCAGAATAAAGGGGTGGGGCCTGGCTGAGTTAGTTAGTAGTGTGTTAAACTGGTGGTTATGGAAAGGGGCGGGACATTTCCCAAACACACTCGAAGCGCTCGACCAATCACAACACACTGCTCCAGCCGACCAATCAGAGCACAGTGTGCTTTTCAGAAGGAGGGGCTTCATAGAGACAGGAAGTAAACAGAGCGTTATTGACAGACTGGGAAGAGAGGAGCCGCAACAATGGAGAATATGAGGAGAATAATCAACATTCAAGCAGGAAAACATGTTCTAGTAGAGCCTGAAAGGGCATAATAGGTCCTCTTTAACACTTGTGTGCCCCTATAGCAGGCCTAGCTATAACCTATGTTTTCAGTGGGTTGTTTAAGTAATTTACCGTCTGATAATTAGCAATTGATTTAAGAATACCAGGGCTGAATCCGAAATCGGTCCCTATTCCCTACATTAGTCCACTAATACAGTACACTTGAAGGACTGAATGAAAACGAGGGAGTGAATTCGGACGGTCGTTGAGTGTACATTGGCTGTACACGAGTTATTGAGTGCACTTAATAACGTCCACTATGGTTTCGGACACCACTACAAATGGATGTCCCCTCGAATAATTCCCTATATGAGGGTAAAGGGGACGATTTCGGATTCAGCCCAGGTCTTTAAATTGAAAATTAAGGTTTTTATGATCCCCTTGGTATTAAAAACCAGTGTAACCATATGAAAATAATCAACCTGTTCTAGTAGAGCACAAAAACAACATTAAGACTTTAAAAATGGGCATAATAGGTTATCTTTAGCACTTGTTGCCCCTATAGCAGGGCATGTTAGGGGCAACAAGTGTTGTCAGTGGGTTATTTAAGTCATT
This sequence comes from Rhinichthys osculus, assembly GCA_029959095.1. Lineage (NCBI taxonomy): Eukaryota > Metazoa > Chordata > Actinopteri > Cypriniformes > Leuciscidae > Rhinichthys > Rhinichthys osculus. Next base: position 3,435,611 of record JARWKJ010000004.1, read on the forward strand.
TACCTGCTGATACCAATTTAACAATACCAGTTTTTTTATGCTCCCCCTGGGTATTAAAAACCAATGTAACCATATAATGTTTCTGGTAACACTTTACAGTAAGATCCCTTAGTTAAAACTACGTTAGTTAACAACATGAACTAAGAATGAACAATACTTTTTTCAGCATTTATTAATCTTAGGGCCCTTTCACACCTGCCTTGTTTGGTCCAGACTTTTCAGTTTGGTCTGAATCAAAATTACAGGTGTGAAACCTCCCCCGGACCACGGTCTGGACCAAACAGATGAAATTTGGTCCGACGGAAAGTGGTAGTCTCGGTCCGGATCAAACTGAACAAAGGTTTGGCTCGTTTCTAGTGTGAAAGCATTTCTGTATGGTTCGGACATTCAGACCTTTTACAGGACGCTCCGGTGGTTCCCAAATAGCCGAAAAACAGAAGCTGGCAGGAAAAATGAGCCGTGGCAGCACATGGGGAGAGGAGGAGACGAGGTTTTTAATTGAAATATGGTCTGATGACATAAGAAGAAGTCAACTGGAAAAAACACACAAAAATGCAGACACTTTCCAAATATTTTCGGAGAGGATGAGAGAGAGAGGGTATGAGAGGACGGGAGATATGCGTATGTTCATTCATTTAGTCAAAGTTACGCGCCGAATTGACGTCAGAGGCACGTCCATTTACAAACCAATCAATGTTAAGATGCAGCCCACATAGATGATGACAACAATGTCACGTTAAGTTCTTTAGTACGCTCGCATAATTGCAGTGTGAAACCAAACCAAAACTTTCTACAAGTATAAAATGTATCAAACCGTGAACTTTGGTTCGAACCTGAAAACACCCCGTTAGTTAATATTACTTTCAACATATACTAATACGTTATTAAAATCAAAGGTTGTATTTGTGAACATTAGTTAATGCACTGTGAACTAACATGAACAGCTGGATTTGTATTAACTAACTAACATTGTTATTTCATGTTAGTTAAAGGGATAGTTCACTTTGAAATTAATTTTTGGTATGTTTTAGCTTACCTCAAGGGCATCCAAGATGTAGGTGTCTTTGTTTCCGCTGTAGTTTAAATTTTGATATTTTTAGGTCAAACCGTTGTTGTCTGTCAGTCATATAATGCAGGTCTATGGTCACCACCTCAAAGAGCATGCACAGAGAAGTCCAAATTAAACATGATTTAATGACTCGTAAATGTAAGTACACATTGATGGCCTAAGACACGAAACGAGCGGTTTGTGTGAGAAAACGAACAGTATTTATATCGTTTTTACCTCTTGTAAACACAGCCACGTCCAAGTGATCTGAGGGCGCCGGCGCTTCGGTCTGTGCGTTACAAGAGGTAAAAACGATATAAATACTGTTCGCTTTCTCACACAAACCACTCGTTTCGTGTCTTAGGCCATCAATGTGTACTTACATTTACGAGTCATTAAATCATGTTTAATTTGGACTTCTCTGGTCATGCTCTTTGAGGTGGTGACCATAGACCTGCATTATATGACTGACAGACAAGAACGGTTTGACCTAAAAATATCAAAATTGAAAATACTGCGGAAACAAAGACACCTGCATCTTGGACGCCCTTGAGGTAAGCTAAAACACACCAAAAATTTATTTAAAAGTGAACTATCCCTTTAATACATGAACTACTGCTAACTAATGAACCTTATTGTAAAGTGTTGCCATGTTTCTGTAGTCTCAGGCTGAAAATGAGGAGCTAAAGGAACAGCTCTGTGTTTTGAGCGCTCAGCATAGTTCAGTACTGGAGGAGAACCAGCGACTCCGTGCAAAGCTGGAGAACCTAGAGCAGGTCCTAAAGGTAACACACAAACACACTCCTGTCAGAAACCTGTTTACTCGCCGTGCCCACGTGTGGTGTGTGACTGGTTCGTGTTCTTGTGTCGTGCAGCACATGCGAGAGGTCGCCGATCGCAGGCAACAGCTGGAACTGGAGCATGAACAGGCACTGGCAATCCTCAAGTTCAAGCAGGATGAAATCAAGCGGCTTCAGCGGGTCAGTGTTTAAGTTTTTGTGAAAAAAGTTCAACTAAAAATCTTAATTGTCTTCAAGTCGACATAAAATGCAATTCCTTTTAGGTCCATAATGTAGCCTATTTTCTGAGTGAAACTGTATATTAAAGGGTTAGTTCACCCAAAAATGATGTCATTAATGACTCTCCCTCATGTCGCTCCAAGCCCGTCAGACCTCCGTTCATCTTCAGAACACAGTTTAAGATATTTTAGATTTAGTCCGAGAGCTTTCTGTCCCTCCATTGTAAATGTGTGTACGGTATACTGTCCTTGTCCAGAAAGGAGATAAAGACATCATCAAAGTAGTCCGTGTGACATCAGTGGGTTAGTTAGAGTGTGTTGAAGCATCGAAAATACATTTTGGTCCAAAAATAACAAAAACTACGACTTTACTAATAATAATAATAATACATTTTATTTATATTGCGCTTTTCTTGTACCCAAAGCGCTACAAGTACAGTACCAAAGTAAATACATTAACAATTAAGATACATTAACATACACCAATTAAGACACAAACACCTTCTTAAAAAAGATGGGGTTTTAACAGTTTCTTAAAACTCATTAATGTTGTAGCATTCCTAACAGTTAAAGAAAGTCCATTCCACAACCTGGGGATTGCCACAGAGAAAGCTCTTTCACCCATTGTTTTCAGTCTGGAGAAGGCTGTTTGAGTAGAAAAGAGTTGGCGGAGCGGAGAGATCGAGAGGGTATATATGGCGTAATTAGATCACATGATGGTGCAGTTCCATGTACAGCCTTATACGTTAAAATAAGAGTTTTAAAATCAATACGGGCATGTACCGGAAGCCAATGCAGGTTCCTAAGCACACCAGAGATATGCTGACGAAAAGGAGTGTGTGAACCATGCTTTCTAATAATCTGCCCTAAAGGAAGCATGTAAATATTAAAAAGTATTGGGCCAAGGACAGACCCCTGAGGAACACCATGACATACTTGCCCAACGTTAGATTTATTATTTTCTAAAGTGACAAACTGGGTACGATCAGTGAGGTAAGATTTATACCACTCCAACACTGTACCGGAAATACCAAGCCAAGTCTCGAGTCTCTCAGTCAATATAGAGTGACACACCGTGTCAAAAGCTGCACTCAAATCTAACAGCACCAAGATAGTAAGGGCACCAGAGACGAGGAGATCATTCATAACTCTGACCAAGGCAGTCTCAGTACTCTAACTAACCCACTGATGTCACATGGACTACTTTGATGATGTTTGATCAGAAATGCAGTACAAACAGTAATATTTGTGAAATATTATTACAATTTAAAATAACTGTTTTCTATGTGAATATATGATAAAATGTTATTTATTCCTGTGATCAAAGCTGAATCATTCATTACTCCAGTCTTCAGTGTCACATGATCCTTCAGAAATCACTCTAATATGATGATCTGATGCTCAAGAAGCATTTATGATTATTATTATTATCAATGTTAAAACCATTTGTGTAAATTTTTTGTAGCATTCTTTGATGAATAGAACGTTTTTAAAAAGAACAGCATTTATCTGAAATAGAAAGCTTTTGTAACATTATACACTATCGTTCAAAAGATTGGGGTCAGTAAGTTTTTTTTTTTAACGAATTTAAAGAAATTAATAATTTTATTCAGAAAGGATGCATTCAATTGATCAAACGTTACAGTAAAGACATTTATAATGATGAAAAATATTACATTTCAAGTAAATGCTGTTCTTTTGAACTTTATTTATCAAAAAATCCTGAAAAAATGTACATAACCGTTTTCAACATTGATAATAATAATAAATAAATGTTTTTTTGAGCATCAGATCATCATATTAGAGTGATTTCTGAAGGATCATGTGACACTGAAGACTGGAGTAATGATGCTGAAAATACAGCTTTGATCACAGGAATAAATAACACTTTACTATATATTCAAATAGAAACCGGTTATTTTAAAGTGTAATAATATTTTACAATATTACTTGTATTTTTAATCAAATAAATGCAGCCTTGTTGAGCAGAAGAGACTTCTTTTAAAAACATATAAAACTTACTGATCGCAAACTTTTGAACGGTATGTACGTTAACATTAACTTCTATGAAGAATATATATTTACAGCGTTTATTAACCTTTGTTAATGCTGGTTTATAAAAAATACAATTGTTCTTTGTTCATATTTGTTCAAAATGGCCCTATTATGCTTTTTCGGTGTAGAATTATATTTGCCAATTTAAATTAATATTAATAATAAATAATAATAACAATAATAACCTTTTTTTTATAGCGCCTTTCAAGAACCCAAAGTCGCTTAAAAAAATAATCCAAACAGTTGACAGACAAAGAGACAAGCAATCTGCTTATTATAACAATTAAACAGAAGAAAAGCAGATGTGGAATTAAGAGATTTCCGAGATATTGTCACATATATAAATGATTGAATGAGATGGTTGTATGTGTTATTGTGTGCTTAAGAGTGTGTTCTGGTTCCTCAGGCTCAGTTATTTGCCAAACGAGAACATGAAGGTGTGGTGCAGATGCTGGAGGTGAGTTTAACATCACACTGCTGTGCTTTTGTGTTTGTCAGGATAGTTTAAACTAACCGGTTTGCATTATCTAAAGAGGCGTGATGAGTGACTGTTCATGATGCTTGGGGTGTTAATGATTGTGTGTTTGTGCGTTGTTTAACTGAACTGTGTCTTTCTCAGGATCTGGTGCAGCTCGTATTGCACAGAGAGCTGGTAGAGTACAGCGTGTGCACTTCCTGTTTGATGTGATGCGTTTCCTGTCTCTATCTCTCTCTCTCTAAACTGCATCACTGATGATTGTATCTTCAACCTCCAGAGGGCCCTGTTTGCCTACTAGTCCGGTTTATCATTTCAAAGTCCCTTGAGTTGCTTTACATACAATAATGACAAAACATAAATATGAAAATTAAGGGTGAAATGAAATAAGTATGCAATAAAATAAATTCAAGGCAATTGAATATGGTGCTTTTATCCAGAGTGACTCGCATTGCATTTAACGTTTATACTATATCAGTGTCTGTGAGAATCAAACCCTTGATCTTGATGTTGCGAGCGTAGGTTCAGATTGCTGTCTGAGAGTTTGCAGCTCAGATTTGTTTTTTGCATGAATGTCCTTGCATTTGTGGTATGAGGTTAGAGCGAAGTATTTCACTCTGGTACCTTGCAACCTGCTAAAATTATAGCTTCATAAACTCAGTTTTTGTGCATTTTGAGACTTGCAGTAGATACATTCAGCAGTGATGCGGTTCAACAGGTTCTGGATTGCAGCGTTTAATAATCTAAACTAATGACTGCTTTTGAAATGCATGATGTTTCCTTTCTCTCTCTTCCTTTCTTTCTTTCTTATACTCTGTGTGTTTTGTTTTGGCCGCTAACCAGAATACACTGGACTGCATGCAGGTATCAGAACCGCTCCGAAACACATTCATTAGGCCAAAACCCTTTGTGTCTGTTTAGAGCTAAGTTAGGTTCAGTTTCTGGAGCGTGTGTGTGTGTGTGTGTGTGTGTGTGTGCTTGTTTAACTATACTTGTAAGGGCCAATTTCCTCACTTACATAGTGAAATATTATGACCAGTGTTGTGCTAGTTACTAAGAAATAGTAACTAGTTACAGTTACTAGTTACTTCATTCAAAAAGTAACTCAATTACTTTGTTGATTACTTACACCAAAAAGTAATGCGTTACTGTTAAAAGTAACTTTTTAGTTACTTTAAAAAAAACATTATTATGTTCCCATTAATGCGCTTTTATGCGTTATGGTCTATACAAACACAAAACTGACTAAAACAGAAAGTAATTTTTAAACACTATTTTATTTGAGTCAGACCAGCACAAACTGAATATTTCACAAGGATTTCTGAGGTGACTCGCTGACTCGCGATCTTCGCAGTGAACGCGCCAGAGAGAAATGCACATTTCATACGGATTACATAAGCAGAGAGCAGTCTGTAGTCTGTTTTCTTTCGTTTTGAATTGTTCTGTTTAAAAGTAGACATGTCTGTGAGGCAAGTAGGTTACCTTATACGCCGAGTTTCGGTTCATTTATGAGACGAGCTCCAGTTCACGCGCCGGCGCCTCCGTTTCGTGATTATCTATCGTCTGCTATATTTGCTTCTTATTTATTAAATCCAGGCAATTGGTTGATGAAACATTGATTAAAATTAAGATACAATTAATACAAAACGAAATTCACTTAAAGAAAGGTTTTGTGCTTTCTGTTTGATGTCTCTGTGAAAGTATTAAAGCATCTTTTAGTGGCGCTTTCAGAGCGGAGAACTGTCACGTCCGTAACATTGTTTTTTCCTCATAAATGCGAACACTAAAAATAAAATAAAATGAATATTTTGTTCTGTGGAGGCTGAGAGCCAACCCTTCTTCATTCGGTGGGTAGTAGTTTGCGCAGTGTAATTCACATAATTACTAAACAATATATATTTTAGGACTATAAAATTCAGCCCGTATAAATGTGCATTTTCTAAGCTTAGAAAATGGACAAAATTAATTTGATTCTAATCATAATGTAACATTATTGTGAAATTGATTGATTTATAGGCTATTTGCTATTAGTATAGTAAATCCTATGTTTTTATCCAACTAGGCTATGTGTGGGCCTTATGTAAAATACGGGACAAATCGCGTCCCTTATTGATTTGATACGGACGCATCATTTTACTTGTAAATACGGGACAATTCCGTATTTTAAGGGACGGGTGGCAACCCTACCACCAATCCTACAATGCGTCGCTGCTGTAAACAGGTTAGGCTGTAGGCTACACTTCAGCCAAAATTAATTCATTTAAAAAAGTAACGGACAATGCACCACATGGTAACGGTAACGGAGTTAATTTATTTAAAAAGTAATGCGTTACAGTATGAGTTACTGTCAAAAGTAACCGCGTTACTGCCCAACACTGATTATGACAACTGACTAGTGAGATCATTTTACTGTCTGCAGAATTTAATGCAACATCAAGCAAACTCTGCATAAATTGCGGCAGCTCAAATTTTTGCAGATCTTTTCACAATTTTTCTGCAAAAAAAAAGTTAACCTGAGAGGGGGGAAGCAATATTAGGTAATAAAACTTTCAAAATTCAGTCCAAACAAATGAATCAATATGTTTTCAAGTGTCCTGCTGCTACATTGCAGTGAATTCCCCTGGTAAAGTTAGAGGAATATGGAGCATCCGGTTATATGCAAGTGTTTTAAAAGGAAAAAAACTTTCCGACATGAGGCCCATTTGAGCGATGGACAGGGTAATATTAAATATTACAAATAATGAATTCATGACCTACACTTGTCTATTTTCTTTTTAACTTGTTCGCTTCCAAAGTGTGTGATAGAGACGTGGCTGTGCAAGTGATCCAACGCCTTGTTTATTATATAAGTATATATATATATATATGTGTGTGTGGGATGAAATGAAAGTTTCTAGAGGTTAATGAAACAATTAAACTACTATGTAATAGTAAATATAATGTATATTAGGGCTAAATGTGCTACTCTTGTTAAACGCCTCATTTCACTAGTAGATTTGAAAAATGATTTTACTGGCTATACACTTTTTAAATGCAATCACTGAAAAACTAAACTCTATATTGACTCTATATTGACAATGATATAATTGTGAAATTGTTAAAAACATTAAATACTAATTTATAACATTTAAAATGTGTAGTATACTCAGTGTCACTGATTACAACAAAAGGTTTTGTGTCCAACGCAATTCAGAATGTTCAGAAAACCGTTAATATATAATGTATATATATATAAACATATATATATACAAATATATAAATAATGTTCACCACTGCCTAGTGCATGTGGGACCAGAACCACAGTTTCAGGAAATATGTAAAGAAATAAAGTATTTACAGGTAATTGCACTCTTACTGTCTCTAACACTAATTAAAAGTGCATCATGATAATTGGTAGGTTTTATTGGTGCAAAACAGCAAAAAAAATAAAATAAATAAATTGCCCGCGAAATGATTGAATGATGAATCAGCCAAAATATGTTTTTCTTTAAATCTAGTGTTTCTGTGATGTGTAGGTTCATGGGTAGAGGTTGGGTTTGGGCATAGATAATATCACTAACCTGAAATAAAACCAATGGAAGTCTATGCAATTTCCTCACAAACAAACGTGTGTGTGTGGGTGTGCGCGCGCATGTGTGTGTTCGCGTGTGGTTTGTGAGATCTGTTTTGCAGTTAACTTAAACCACACGGCTAAAGGTGTTCACAAGGTGTTTTTGTGAGTGTTTGGCTTGACAGAAGCATATCTATTACAGTTTTTAGCACTCAAATAAATGTTTTAAACATGAAAGAGGGGCTAAAAACACTCCTAAAAGTTGGGTGCTATTCAGCTTTTTGTGTTTTTTACTCAGAGAGTATTTTCTGTGCCATGTGTTAAAGTTAATTGTGAGAATTAACGCAGACTTTTGAGGTGAGAGTTTTACAGGAAACTCTTTATTTTTAGGGCTGAGAGCAGCGACTCAACAAGTGACAGTCGGCCAGTTAATGTGTGTGTGAGTGTGTTTTTGAGCCTTGTGTGTTCAGTATGCCAGGAAACTGAACCACAGAGCCGGAAGTGAAACTAGCTCGCCGTAGTCTCACGAACTCAACCTCTCGAGTTTTGAATGCTTTACTACACGCTTGTATTTTACACTCAGCAAAACAGCTTTTACCCTTTTCCTTTGCCTCCGCTGTTCACCTGCTGCCTCCACTTCACTCTTTTTTTGTGCACATATCATGTGACTCGATGCATTAAAATTGTTATCTAAAAAACCTACACACCAGATTTTTATGATTTTATAGGGTTTAGGTTTCAATGACACACATATTAAGATATATGAGAACTATTAAAATGAATAGACTCAATATTCCTAAATAAATAGAGCATATGATTAGTGATTTGAACAAACCACAAACACCAAGTAATACACTCGAGTGACTTCAGCGAGTAATATTATATAATTAAAAATCATATGTCTTGTTAAGGAGAGATGTGTTGGATTTTTCACATTTTGGATGATTTTATTTTTATAGTCTCAAACTCTTCTTGTATTCATTTAGTTCACAAAAACTGACTTGTAAACCACAAAAAATGATAGTTTGAAAGTTCTTATAAATATTCATAGTTTCATTGAGATGAACAAGCTATAATTTGACTCTCGAGACTTGCCCAATTATAAACACATATTCATTGCATCATCCCATGCTCTGATTGGCTTATCCCACTTTTGCAGTGCATCATTCATTGCTTTAATCATCTGCATTTCTTCATCAAACAAACGATTATGTTTAACATATATGAATATGAATTAATGTGTGCATGTTAATGTCGACCCTGTGTAGGCAAAAGTTCGGGACCTGGAGGACAAATGCCGCAGTCAGAGCGAACAGTTTGGGATGCTGTCACAGGAACTGGACAAGTTTCGGGTTCAGGCCTCAAAGATCGACCTGTCGGGCTCCGGCCTGCTGTCCAGCTCCAGTCTGACCCAGCTGACCAATGGGCTCGGCCTGCCTGGTGAGACTGGTACGCTAAATTAACCCTTGTGCTGTGTTGAAAATCCTTTACCTAATTTGGTAGCCTGGATGCCGGCCCGAACCCCGCCCCCACAACATTTTTTGGTCGGGAAGTTCGGTCTGGACTCGATCCATTGAGGAGTAATTATAATCGGTTCAGAAATCGCCGGGCAAATCAAATTCGCCTTTGGCTAAGCCACACCCTAGAATGTAGATTGACCAATCACAGCGCAGCCAAGAACGAGCTCCCACAGAGGTCCGACACTTTTTCACAGCGCTCCATTGACTTTAACACAGGCGTCTATTATTTTTGGTCTCTGCCGGCTATTACCGTCGTAGTTTTATCAAAAATATGGTTAAATGTTGTGCCTGGGGCATTTGTAACACAGATACGCGTTTCCCAGAGAGGTTGGAGGGGGGTGTCCGTTTTTTTTCCCTTCCCAAAACCGAAGTCAAATCCTGACAAGTGTCGTCTAGCTAGCACACGCTGCTAATAAATACAACCTTATACTCGCATAGTCCGTTTGCTTTGTAATAACGATTATAGAAGTGAATAGAGACCTCCAGCTTTGCATGAACAGTGTTGCTCCTTGATATTGTTAGTCCCAGCCTCCGTCTCCATTAGTAGGATATGCGGTGGGTCATTTTTTGACTGTGACCGGTTTGCTTTTGCCTCTATTTGGATGCCTTGTTGTTCCTTGCGTTTCACCTGTATGTCGTGATAGCCTTCGAACGTATATTGCAGCCGCTTTTGCCTACTTCTATCGGACACTTTATTTGCTGCTTTATGAAAGTTTGATAAAATTTCAGCAGGAAGAGTTGTCACAGCATAAGCCATGTTGATACCAGAGCCCAGATGAAGTTTGTTGGACGTAGCAACAGTATCTAAGGGGGGCGGGGCTTAGCCAAAGGTGAATTGCCAGGGCGGGCTTTATACGATGATGGGCAGATGATCTGCAGTTACGTAATCATCACGTTATCAAAGAGCGCTTGGGTTGAACTGGTTTCCCTCAGAGATCACTGCAGCTGGACAACTGAGATGTGTAGATTTCGACAGCGCATTCATTTTAAAAGACGAACAGAGAACTGCAATCAAGGCGTTTGTCGATCGGAAAGATGTGTTTGCCGTCCTTCCTACGGGATTCGGCAAAAGTTTAATTCATCAGCTGGCTCCGATGGTCGCTAAGAAGATGGGACGCAATGAAAGCCCTGTGGTCGTTGTGGTTTCTCCTTTGGTCACACTCATGGAGGACCAAGTGAAAGAAGCAACACTCATTATTTTACTACTTCTTCCAGCGTGCGTGCAGTTGAGGTCTGTTGACAGCTATGCGTAGCTCAACATACGTCACTTACTGCGTTGCTCTGCTTGGTTGTAGGTCTATCCAATTGAGTGCAGAGTTTGTTTGTTTGTTTTTTGGTTCGGTTAAGACACGCCTCATAATCAAAGCCCTATGGAGCAGTATCAGACTCACATCTGACTAGAATATGAGTATGACGAAGTCAGGCTACTAATTTGGTGTTCCGGGTCAAAAATGACTGAATGAACTTGCTTATAAATCACTCACCAAATATTGGATTCAATCCTTTTGGCAGCTTGTTTTCTTTCAATAACCACAGGTTTTTACAGAGCCCCTAAAGCAGTGGTCTCAAACTCAATTCCTGGAGGGCCACAGCTCTGCACAGTTTAGCTCCAACCAACTTCAACTCACACATGCTTGGAAGTTTCTAGTAATCCTGAAGACCTTGATTAGCTGGATCAGGACATCAAAAACATCTTTCCGATCGACAAATGCCTTGATCGCGGTTCTCTGTTCCTCTTTTAACCCTCTGGGGACTAAGCCCTTTTTGGTCCGTTTTCTCTATTTTTACATTTAGGCTTATAAACCATATGTAATGGAGATGGAACACTATGCGTTTGGTATTTATGGATTCAGAAGACCCTAAGCTAACATAAGCATGCATGTAATGTGTTTATAATGGAAGTATGAGTGAAAAATGTACTATAAACTAGAGAATTTCAAAAACGGAAATTAGATTTTTGTCATTTATTTCTGAAAATCACACATCATACAACAATAGTGAACAGTTTTTGAACAAAAAATATATTTGTCAAAGACTTTGCTTGACAGACATGTGTAATTGTTAAATAAAATGTGTAAAGAACAATGAAAAATGTAACTTTATTTACAAATAGTCCTAGCCGTTTTTCTTAGGAATGCTTAGAATTTTCTAATCAATGCCTTCTCCTCGTCACTCTCCAGTAATTGTTCCAGAGCTTGTTCCACCGTAAATCGTTTACTGCTTGCCATCATAAAAGTGCTAAAACAATAAATAATGCTATAATTGTATGCGTATATATATATATTATAATTGTTCTGTCTCTCTCTCATATAAATCTCTGATAATTCGCTCCGTAAGCCTCCGTCCGCTCTCTCTCCTTCTCTCCATTCAACGCTGTTTGCGTCATATCCCTAACTATATAGTACCACCCCTTGCAAGGCTACAGAGTCCTCTGATTTGCTAGAAAGGTCATGGTAACCTTCCTCTGATTGGGTAAGAAAAATATTTCTCCATCGGCAATTTTTCCATTGGTTGTTGTTCGCGGAATCTGCCAAACAACATCGATTTCATTGGCCTTTTACATAGTGGTATTGCGCAACAAGGAAGTGTGTATATTTACAAGCCGGGTAAGTTATCACTGTTTTCAGCGGAATCTGAGGAAGACGGTAAAAAAGACCGCACCTCTCTATCATTAATAGATTTTAAGATAATTACACATTTGTAAAAGTATGCCATTTTGGGCGGTACCGCCCAATCCGTCCCCAGAGGGTTAAAATGAATGCGCTGTCTACATCTTCTATAACAGACGCGATGGCTGGATCTACACATCTCAGTTCTCAAGCGGCGGCCATCTTTGTTGTAAACAAACTCAACCCAAGCGCTCTTTGGTGACGTGGATGATTACGTTTTGGTTGATAATTTGTCCATCATCGTATAAAGCCCGCCTTGACAATTTGATTGGTTGAACAGCTTTGGTTCGGGCATACTTGCTCGACAATGCAAGGATTGTTGCAAGTCCCGACCGAACTTCCCATCCTCAAATGTTGTGGGCGGGGCTAAGCTCGGCTGGCATTCAGGCTACTGCCCTAAAGAGACCTTTGCAAAAATAAAAAATATACAGAAACTTGTTGCTAATAGGCTACAATGCTAAATCAATACCGTGATCTATCAAATATGTGTACAATAACAAACCTCTGTGACGGGCGAGAAACCGTGCCATAAAATGGGCTGATGACGCAATATGACCGTGTGCATTGTCCTATTGGCCAAAAATTAAAACAATTTTACTAACCCCCAAACTTCTGAACGGTAGTTTAAAAGTCGCTGTTCTTTAAAGCTGCAGTCCGCAGTTTTTCCTCTCTGTCGCCATCTCTGTTCGAAATCTGCAATTGCAGTTATTCGTGGAATTATCAACTTTACGTGAGTGAAAACACTCAACACAGTGTTTGAGGAGAGTGTGTGTCTGTCAGTCGCCGCCGGTGTGGATCCTGGCATTCAGAATCACAGATTATACTTTTTGGAAGTGTGACCAACATAATAATTTTCACCATAAAATGTCTGAACAAGTAACATCCACTTTTGTTCTTCTGACCAACTAACTGAAAAATGGCATTGCAGTAAATCGCGCTGATTAAATCTAACAATCGTGAATCATATCACGTCAAACCGTGCAAATTATACTTTGTTCTTAAATAGTTAATGTTAACAACATCAGCATTGCGTGACTAATTTTAAAGCCCTTCCGATATGTATGCTTGTTTTCGCATGGGCCGGTTGCAGTCTCTTTTTTCCAAACTCTCAGTCCAAAGTCTTCTGCATTTTACAGCGGGCGAGTCTCTAGTTGTCACTGGTGACTGTCGTTTGAACCTTTCTGGATCCGCCATCAAATTGATAAGTTTTATTATATCTAGTGCTGTGAGAAAAGGCTATAAATCTCCTCCTCCAACATCCTCACTCACAACATAGCCGAGACTCTTCTTTATGTGTACAGATGTGTGTGTACAGATGTGTGTACAGATGTGTGTGTACAGGTGTGTGTACAGACGTAATGACGCAAAGACATGCTCGAATCTCCCGTGGAAATCCACCAGTACCACTGGAATTAAAAACATTATTACAAGCTTACCGCTTTGAATCGAGCTACGGCAAGCAGAGAGTGTTAAACACTGGCTGGTTATGTACTTGCTCTAAAAAATATTTTGGATCATTTTGAACCCAAAAAAGTTCCGGACTTGAGCTTTAAATAGCCAAATTGGATAATTATTGCAGTGATTATTATATTTCTAGCATGTTATATGTTTGGCAACAGTTCTTCTAACCCTAACTGATGGAGTTTCTTAAACAACCATGTAGAAAGACACATCATGGCCATATTCCAGCATGACAAAACCAAGATTTATCAGGCTCAAATTGTGAAAGAATGGTTGGGAGGAGCGTGAAGAAACCAGGTCCAATTTAAGTCCAGAGCTTAAATTCATTGAAAGTCTTTCGGGATGTGCTGGAGGAGAGCACCTCTTGATGCAAATAAATGTTGTGATGTTATTTCCATCAAGAGATGCATCAATTTTTGCTCAAGTTCTTGTCAATTAAATTTTCCATCATAATGCATTCTGGGTTTGCCTACACACTACAGTAGGTTGCCATAGAATTAGATCAAAACAAGGTTCAGGTGAAACTCGAAAAATTTGAATATCGTGCAAAACTTCATTTATTTCAGTAATTCAACTTAAAAGGTGAAACTAATATATTATATAGACTCATTACATGCAAAATGAGATATTTCAAGCCTTTATTTGTTATAATTTTGATGATTATAAGCTTACAGCTTATGAAAACCCCAAAGTCAAAATTAGAATATTGTGAAAAGGTTTTCATAAGCTGTAAGCCATAATCATCAAAATTATAACAAGTAAAGGCTTGAAATATCTCACTTTGCATGTAATGAGTGTATATAATATATTAGTTTCACCTTTAACTAGAATAACTGAAATAAATGAAGTTTTGCACGATATTCAAATTTTTCGAGTTTCACCTGTATCTTATAAGTTATTGTTGTATTGCTGCTGCCTACCTTTTAGAGCAGCTTTTGTGCCAGGATCACACCTATAAGGCTTTATAATGCTGTCTAGGTTGGCCGCTCACTAGGTTTTGGACCGCAGCCCAAGTACTGCATGTGTAAGAGATCCATAAGTGGATTGCGTCTGCATTATCCCCTCTTTTTCCAGGCACACATTCTTCATGGGAAGACATCGCCTTCTGGAGTTTGGAGGGTAATGAAGCCCTCTGTGATGCCTCTGAGCCTGGTACTATTTAACTTGGTTTCCTTCTAGGCTGTGTTTGTCTTGAATGGAAGACGTCACGTGTCTGCCTGCATGAATAACGCATGGAGTGTGACCGTGGGCGGAAGTGGTCACATCCATGATTAATGTAATACGATCAGTCCTGAGCTAGAGCTGGGCGATATGAAAATATATAACCTGAGAAACATACCGCCCACCCCTATCCTGAACCATAAAATAAACCTCTTTGTGATGTTGTAGACGTTCTGTGTATTGACGATGGTACTGTTTGCAGTTCTCACCTTGTTAATGTGAGGTTTGTATTGGTATTTGTCATTTGAAAATGATCACTTACATAATTGGTAGGACACTGCATGTCTCTCAGCTTTGTGAGGATTTGATTGGCTGCTTTATTCTGATGGACCAATCAGAATTCACTTTGGTGATCTGTTCTCCCTGACAGCTGTTCAGAATGGTTTACTACAATATTACTTGTACAATGTTGATAATTGGACACTTACTAAATTAAGCATGCAACCTATTGAGGTCATGTGGCAAAAGTGTGGCACACTATTGCATGAAATGGCATACTGTTGCATGTACTAGTTTTAAAGTCCCCTTGCAGGCAATACTTTCAGTCAATAATTGAATCTCTTAAAACTCATCTTTGATAGTCAAAATGACATATTTAAAAAATGTCATGCCTTAAAATAGCTGGATTGTAACTCTACACCCTTGCTAAATTTTGTATACGCAGATCCACGAATATGCAAATTATCCCCGCCTCCACTCACTCACACCTGATCCACTCATTCAACTTTACAGTAGTAAACGCTACACAATGACAAGTGGAAATATCGTTTTAATTCAGCCATATTTGTTTGAGAAACTGATTCAGAGGAAGAGTTGAATTATACAATCCATGTATCAGAATGGTTATGCATTTTATGTATCGCTCTCTACAACGTCAGACAAATAAAGATAACTGATATGATTAGCCTTTGGCTTGACTATGTTATCAAACAGCTAATAATGTGTTGCTAATGTTACAGGTTACCTAACCCTAACTTTGCTTTGAACATCATAGAAAGTCAGTGGAGAAAGGCATATCGTTCATAATAACTTCGTAATATATATATGATAATTCACCCAGCTATATGTACCCGATTTATCCTGAAAAGGTGTTCTTGACAGGATTGGTCACATGTTTGTGACTAAAGGAAACAGGAGTTTTTTTGAGACTGTCTTTGGTTCACTGCAGTTTTAAGGAGATAATAGTCAGCAATAGTGTTAACTTATGAATTTATACATGGTTTATTTTAAAGCATAGTAATAACACCAGATAGACAACATTAAAAACTTGATTTTCATCATAGGGGGACTTTAAAAATAGTATGCCGTATGAACTGCACAGTCTGCTGTAAGTTCTCCATTCTGAATCCCAGCATAGTCCTAATCTTCTACTGTATATGTGGATGCATTATTATGTTTATCATGTAAATCTAACAGCATGTTTAGATGTTAAAGCACTTTTGTGTTTTTATTTGCCTCATTCTGATTAATACAATGCAAAATAAGGAAGTCTTTTTAAAGTTACTGATGGAAATGCTCAGTGAAATGGCTCAGATTGCCATTAATTTTAAAGCAGGCATGCGATGAATATATGTAAGCACAGGGACGAGATGAAGGATGTGTACTATGTAGATCACAGGGTGACTAGGGTCACCAATACACACAGACAAATTAAACAGACACATAAACACATGCTTGTAAACTCTTAAAGCATTATGTGCACACATGCAAGTATTTTTTGAGAACATACCTTGTATGCAGGGCCTAAAAATGAACACCAAGTGCCAAATGCGAGTAAAAATTGGTGTTGGCGAGTATATGAAACCGTGTCAAACGCCTGTTGCCTGGTAATATTGTAATGTTGTAAAAACATGAACGTGAACGACGCTTTGGGACAGTTGACAGGCCAGCACTGCATTGTCACGAAAGTTTAAGCCTTGCCAATTGAAATACTCAAGTGCAAGAAGACGAGAAAGAGAACTCGATTCATTACTCGCTGTGTGTAGTTTTCTGTGCACAAACATCCGACGTGCGCGCCCAGAAATACACATCTCAGACAGCACACAAAAACTGATTAAACTCTCTTTCATGTCTTCTCACGCTCCTAAACATAGTTATTATGTGTTAAGTTAACAGACAGTAGAGAAGAAAACGCATGTGTATTAGTATATTGGATCCTTGTTTCGTTAAGTGACAGCAGCCTAATATTCCTGCTGCCATCTCTATAATAACGGTAATCTCGCTGGTCTTGGTCTTGACTGAATAACTTTTGTAACTTTAATAAGGATTAATCTACGTTTAGCTTATACAGTAAAGAGTATGCGGTATTTTACGTTTATTTACTTTATTACATTTCCGTACCTGAAAATTGTTCATTTTTACTGGTATCGAAATTTTAGTGTCATTAACGCTGCCTTCACACTGGCAGTTGAAATCAGCTCCGATACGGCTCCGAAACGTCCGGAAGTCGTTCATTTCCTATGGAGATTCGCAGACCGCATGCGAATGGGTCCGAAACGGGTCCGACTGAGTGCGGTGCGAAGAAAATCGTGTCCGTTGGTCATCCCGATGCGATCAAAAAATTGAACTCTTGCGAAAAGCTACGGACGGTTCCTATCCGACAATTCCAGCGGAAGTTAGCGTTGCTATGATACTGATAAACAAACCTGAATTCTTAACTTTTAATAAAATAAATAATGATTTTATAACGGCATTTTTTTATTTTCATGATTTTCTAACGTTATTAGGGCAGTTAATACAATTAAATTGTAGGCAGACATGATCAAACTATTGACATTATACCACTATATCGCATTTTTCAGCCGACCTGACATGTCAATGTCCTGAGCAACTTTCCTCACGCCGCAGCCTTCCTATTAATATCTCTATAACCCTCATCAGAGAGATCATACAGAACTGACAGAATCAACCTTTCTAATCTCTCCGCCATTTTTGTTCTACTCGCTTCCGACGCTTTTCACTGTGTAGTACGACGTCCGTTGGGGGCGTATTGCGTATTACGGAGCTGATTTCAACTGCCAGTGTGAAGGCGGCGTAACTGTTTGTGCAAAAACAGCTTCATGGCTAGTAAGAAATATTTACTTTTTTAAAATAATTTTCTTAAAGGGGTCATATAATGCCATTTTTGTACAAGCTAGTATGATTCTTTAGGGTCTAAATTAAAAGTTTGTAATATACTTTAATTAAAAATTCTCATTAGTGTTCTGTGCGTACACCGTTTGTAACACAATAACACAATAACCATAACGCGTTGTTCAGTATAAACGTGGGATTATGAATTATATTATATCCTACATAGAAAACATGCCGTAATGTACCCTGAGTGTAAACCTTAGACGCATTCATTGTGAAGCGTGCAGCTAGCGATTTGCAAAGATTAATATAAATATTAATATAAAGTTTAATAAAACGTTACACTCACTTCAGTTGTTCTAGAGCAGGGGTCTCAAACTCAACTTAACTGGGGGCCGCTGGAGATAGAGTCGGGGTCAGGCTGGGCCGCATCAAGTATTCCACAAAAAATAGTATTCAAGTATTCCAAAAAAGGAGCACAACTGATCCAATCTTCTCAATATTTATTATTAACGTTTCTTCTGAACTGTTCCTCTGAATTTGAACATTCCTTTCTGTACATGATTGGTTCTTCATGAGCTGTCCTTCTGACAGTTGAAGTTCATTTTACAAACTTTCTTTGTCTATAACACATATTTGTGATATTTATATTTGCTTATGTCCTTTTTATTTTCTTTATACAACACATTAATGATATTGAATGTTTTTTTTTTTTTTTTTTTTTGGAAGGCACATTTCCTTTTATTATACTTAGAAAAACAATTATTGCTTTTGAAATACAAATATTTGCAGTCATGTCTGCCCGCCTTATTGAATTCTTTCTACACATGTAGCCTATAGTGTCTCAGGCAAATGACTGACTTTGCACAAATCAAAGCAAACCGTCTTATCAACCTGTTGGACACATATTACAAGCTCAAAATGATTATTCTCACATTGTTTTAGAGCAGGGTCTCTCTCCAACACGTCGCTCGCGAGCTACCAGTAGCTCGTGGCCTGATTGGTGTTAGCTCGACAAGGGGCCGTTCACATATCGCGCTCCGCTCACATATTTTGCGCGCTCAAGTTCGTTATTTCAAATGTAGGCGCGCGGCAAGCGCGCTCATAATTGAAGCGACGCGCTCATTTTTTCCAGGCGCAGTATGTTTGTACTCCGCGGTTGTCATTGACAACTATTGACAACAAACCCACCGTAAGCTGTCACGAAACTATCTATGGTAGCCCATAAGGGATAAATTTTTTATTTTTTATTTTTTTTAAACGCGGCACACGCAAGGACGGGCCACACTAACATTAAACTTTAATGTCAAGTAGGGGGCCACAAAATATCAGCCCGCGGGCCGCAAATGGCCCGCGGGCCGCGAGTTTGAGACCACTGTTCTAGAGGTTCAGCAGGAACACGAATAGCTGGTACCGATCCTTTTTTCATGAGCAGCTTCTTAGCAAAACCAGCTCATACTGACCCTCGTTTATAAAGCAGTCTGGTGAGAAATGATTCGCGCAAACATGAGAGCATTGACGTTGCTCGTGGGGAATATTCCCTTCGAAAACAAACTCAGCCACTGCGTCTTCAGCGGTTCGGATTCAGGAACATTAAAATGACTGTGTTCGTTATTGCACCCAAGAACAGAACACCACAATCGCTTAGACGCCATTCTGCTCATAGACAGTGCTCCAGCATATCAACAATGACCGCGCCGGTCCGCGCAGACTATGATTGACAGCTCTCACGAGCGAGGGCGGGTCTGTGTTGAAACGCTCCTGTCAATCAACAATCGTGGGAGGGGCTTCCGAGCGTGTGACATCACAAAATCGACCGGCTCGATTTGAGGCAGGGGAAAATATATAAGGAGATTAAAACAAAAACACTGGATGGATTTTTATCATTATATGATAGTTGTGTACAGGCACTGCCAACACACATTTCAGTACAATCAACTTGTAAAAGTGCATGTACCA
Source organism: Rhinichthys osculus (assembly GCA_029959095.1). Lineage (NCBI taxonomy): Eukaryota > Metazoa > Chordata > Actinopteri > Cypriniformes > Leuciscidae > Rhinichthys > Rhinichthys osculus. The sequence goes on from JARWKJ010000004.1 coordinate 3,455,659, forward strand.
TTATATGACCCCTTTAAATCACCGGCCATTGGCAGGTGTGGCAAGAAGTTAGTGTTAGGCCCTGCTCGTATGTGTCCCATTGAAGAAAGTCAGTCATACTGGTTGCATTTCCCTACACTCATTGCATGCTCTCCTCTGTCTGTGTTAGATGTGGCTGCGGTCTTGCGGACGGGCTCCACTCCACATCCGGCTGAACTGTCCCGTCCCGAGCGCTCACCGACCACCAAACATCGAGAGCTGCCTGCCATCAGCGTGAAGTCCGGCTCCACGTCCAGTCCCAGATCTGAGACCACGCACCTCTCGCCCAAATCCACTGGCTCTCGCCCGGCCAGTCCCCGAAAGGCCAGCCCTACACATGACGTGAGAAAACTACACCACTACACACACACAACGCCATCAGCCTTTATCACCTGTTCGCGTTTAAAGTCTGGGTAACACTTTATTTTAAGGTGCTTGTAATAAGCAGTAATTAACAGTTAATAAGACACTTATAAGACCTTATAAGATGCATATAAGATGCATATAAGCATTAACTAATGATAATAAATAAATTAAATTAAATAATAAATTTCTCAAGTATCAATACATTGCACTTTTAGAACAGCCGAACAAACATAAATGGTAACACAAACTCCCAGTCCCTTAAAAATTGACCTTCCCAAGAGGGAGTAGTTTCCCTGATCTCTTCAGGTCCTGGACCTTTAATTAACCCTTATATGAAGTAGTTAATGCTTATATGCATCTTATAAGGTCTTATAAGTGTCTTATTAACTGTTAATTACTGCTTATTACAAGCACCTTAAAATAAAGTGTTACCAATCAATCAAAACTAACTTTAGCTGGAAATAACATTATTCCAGAACCGCTATAAAACCAAACCAATCTTGATTACCTTAAATTATATGTTTATCTCTGTAAAGCTGCTTTGAAACAATCTACATTGTTAAAAGCGCTATATAAATGAGGATGACTTGACTTGACAACTAAAACTAGTACAAAGAATTTATCGAATTTGAAATAAAATAAATGTTAAATAAATGTTTAACTCAAGTTAAACTTATTTTATTTCAGTTAGTTTCCCATGCTATTTAAATCAAATTAATAAACACTAAATAGACCTAGAAAAACGAAAAAGAACAAAATGATCAAAACCTTAAAATTCAAATATAATTCAATCAAAATATTTGAAAATCTAAATATTAATAAATACTATAATAGTATATTGATGATACTGAAATAACACTGCTAACAAGTTCATATCTTTACAGGGGTTGGAATAAACTGGGACTTGTTGTCAAATGTCAAAAAGTTACAATCTTAGACACAGAGTTATTTCTTTCACTCCACTTTTTTGTGCAGAATTATCTAGAATGCAGATCATTTGTTGGGTTATTTCTGGGTTACAGGGTTGAGCTTTTGTTTGATGTTTAGCTGTGAAGTTTAGAAACTGGCCCCGGGTCAGAGGTCAGAGGTCAGCCGCTCTCTGGCGCGCGTGCGGCTGTCTAAAGCTGATATTCAGTGAGATAATCCTGTGCAGTGCTGGATTATGAAGGTTGTAGTAGTTGTAAGTGATTATCCATAAAAGGTTTTACCCTTGAGCTATAAATACTGCCTGCATGGGTCCATTTACTTCTTACTCCCAGCATCACTATATTTAGATGATTTCAGCTGCTGACACTGTACGTTTACTAAGGGACAGACCTGTTGTCATTATCATTATTATTTACTAATAAACGTTCTACATGTGGAGCATAATGTGAGATGCTGGTTTTTGCCAGTGGTTACATGCATAAGTAAATAAGTGCAATGTATGCATAGTTTTTAGTGATTTAGTTTAATTGTCTTTTTGAGTTTTGCTCATGGTTTTTGAGGATTAAAGGGTTAGTTCACCCAAAAATGAAAATGATGTCATTAATGACTCTCCCTCATGTCGCTCCAAGCCCGTCAGACCTCCGTTCATCTTCAGAACACAGTTTAAGATATTTTAGATTTAGTCCGAGAGCTTTCTGTCCCTCCATTGTAAATGTGTGTACGGTATACTGTCCTTGTCCAGAAAGGAAATAAAGACATCATCAAAGTAGTCCATATGACATCAGTGGGTTAGTTAGAGTGTGTTGAAGCATCGAAAATACATTTTGGTCCAAAAATAACAAAAACTAGGACTTTATTCAGCATTGTATTGTGTTCTGGTTCTGTTGTGAATCCGTCTCTTTTGTCCACTTTCAACCACTTCTGTCCTTATTTCTTCGAGGGGAGGGTCTATGGACGGGTAAATGCTGGGCTTTTTTCAGATCTTTCAATCTAATGGATGAAATAAGCTTGTGCGATTTACGCATGAACGCGACCGGAGACGACGGGTAAACATACAGAGAGCTTCAGCTTTCGGTTCTGCTCTGACAGCCACAAGACCAGCCGAACGCTCTGAGTGTGTGTTAGACATCAGGAATGGCGAGAGAACATTGTGCTTAGGACATTTTTCCTCTTTAAACCAAACTTGGGTCTTCAGCCGACAAAGTTTAAATCGCGTCTGGCAAACATGCTTCCCATGGTGTTTACATTAGGTCAGTATGCAGAGAGAGTCAGTTGTGGCTGTTCGAACTCATTCAACCACATGAGGGTCTATATCACGAAAGCAATACGGTCGAATGTGTTTTGAACTACCTCTGGAAGTGAAAGTGGACAAGCCCAAACATTTTAGACCCTGTTCACACCTGTATTTAGCGTGCTCCACCTTTGATCCATTTGACAAAAATGCTTCTTAAGGCGAGACACTACAGGTGAATAGGGTAACATTTTAAAATAATAGATATCACCATGAAACTTCCTCAGTTGATTACTTACACAAGTATATCAAAAAAATGTATTACAAGTTTTTTTTTTAATTTGTATGTTTAATTATGTAAATTAGGCATTATCTCATTGAATATGTGCGATTTTGCATATATATTTCGGTAGATAGATCTGAACATATGATAAAGCCAGGTGTTAAATACACACAAGATGAAAAAAAGAATTCAGAGGGATTTCAGGATATATGCTTTCATTACCTAGGAAATCAAAATATACTGTCCATAGCCTTAAAAAATCGATTTTGGCCATTTTTTTTTAAATTAAAATGTCACATAAATCAGGCCAGGAATAATTTATTAAAAAATACCTCTGATAATGACCTGCATGACTATTGTACCAACTGTAAGTTTAGTGGAGGGGGGATTATGGTGTGGGGTTGTTTTTCAGGGGTTGGGCTCCCTTACTTCCAGTGAAGGGAAATCTTAATGCATCAGCATACCAAAACATTTTGGACAATGCTATGCTTCTATCTTTGTGGGAACTGTTTGGGAAAGGCCATTTTCTATCGTAGCATGACTGTACCCCAGTGCACAAAGCAAGGTCCATTAAATCATGGTTGGATGAGTTTGGTGTGGAAAAACTTGACCCGTCCGCACAGAGTCCTGAGCTCAACCCGATCAAACACGTTTGGGATGAACTGGAACGGAGATTACGAGCCAGGCCATCTTGTCCAAAATCAGTGCCTGACCTCACAAATGCTCTATTGGATGAGTGGGCAAAAATGTCCCCAGAAACACTCCAAAATCTTGTGGAAAGCCTTTTATTATCCTACCTATGCACAATTGTATGGCAAGTTGCATTATATTATTTGCATATAGCAGTGTTTTTCCCTGCTGTAACTCATTTGTGACATTTCAAGACCCACAAGTTAAGAATTACTGGTTTAGATTAAAGCAGGCTCAACATGCCAAAGAAGAGGCCAACTTTGTTTTAGATCCAAATCACAATACCAAATTCATTTTTCATATTTCAATCATCCATTTAATATTGAATTAATCTCATATTGAGTATTTGTGTATGTGTGTTTCAGGTGGACACTGCTAGTGAAGTCGAGGAGCTGGATATTGACGTTTCTCCAGCGCCGTATTCGGTCAGTAAAGGAGCAGCTAAACTCCAGGTCTTCATTGCACGTTACAGGTAAACACCACTATACTTATTTAATGATTTCTGCTTTTAGCATTTACTAAACTGCCACAAACATCGAACAAATTAGACACTTTAAATGTATGCCTGTTTTTATTTCTAAATGCAGCTACAATCCCTATGATGGTCCTAATGATAACCCGGAGGTTGAGTTGCCCCTCACTGCGGGAGAGTACATTTACGTCTATGGAGATATGGATGATGACGGCTTCTATGAGGGTGAGTTTATTCATTGATTTTTTTTTATAAGATAAATGAGACCGAATTAAACCTCAAGTGTGTGGAGCAAGAAAAAATTAAATGTTCAAAATGCCCAGTAGATGCTGTAAATGCACTGAATAAAAAACAGACCTCAGATTGTTTTTGTTTTTTTTATTTTGAACTAGCATTAGCTGTTGAAATAATTTTTAACTTGACTAGTGAAAAATAGACGTGAGCAAACATTTTTAAATATTTATTTTTAATTACATTTTTAAAATAAATAATAAAAGGTTTTCATAAATGCTTATATACATATATATATATATATATATATATGTACGTATGTGTGCGTGTATGTATGTATGTATGTGTGCATGTAAGTATGTGTGGGTGTATGTGTGTGTGCATGTATGTGTGTGCGCGCGTGCATGTCTGTGTGCATGTAAGTATGTGTGGGTGTATGTGTGCATGAAAGAATGATTGTGTGCATGCATGTCTGTGTGCATGTATGTGTGTGTGCGTGTATGTATGTCTGTGTACGTGCATGTCTGTGTGCATGTATGTATATGTGCATGCATGTGCGTGTATGTATGTGTGCGTGTATGTGTGTGTTTCCGGCATGTATGTGTGTGTGCGCGTGTATGTGTGTGTGCTTGTATTTGTGTCTGTGTGTGTGTGTGTGTGTGTGTGTAAGTGTGTAAGTGTGTGTGCGTGTATGTGTGTAAGTGTGTGTGTGCATGTATGTATGTGTGGGTGCATGTGTGTGTGCGTGTAACTGTGTGCATGTATGTATACGTGCATGCATGTGTGTGTATGTGTACATGTATGTGTGCATGTATGTACTGTATGTATGTATGTATCCTTGCATGCATGTATGTACATGTATTTATGTATGTGTGTATGTATGCAAGTACACTATGTGTACTAAAAGTTCATAACCAACTACTCAACACACTCTAGCATTGTGGTAGTGAGTTTACCTCTGAAAATGTAAAAATCTGATTTACTATTAAAATTTCTAAAAATCTACTTTAAATTTCCTTCAACAACGCTACCGTACCTATAACTAGCACTATTGTGTTAAACCATTTAGGCGAGCTGATGGATGGTAGAAGAGGCCTCGTTCCCTCCAACTTTGTGGAGCGTGTGTCGGACGACGACTTCATGAGCTCACACCCTCACCAGGCTGGCGATATTTCCCATAATTCCTTCCAGGAGAGCAGCTTTCACAGCGGCAGTGAGCGGCTGCACCAACACCACTTACGTTTCGCCCACAGCACCTCCGAGAGGACGGAGACCTCCACGACAGCCTCAGCTCCCGGTGACAATGCCAAAGCCAACCCCGCTAACCCTGCCCAGGCCGTCCCGCTCACCAATGGCTTAGACTTGGATCTAGAGGAGGTGGGGGTGGACACTGTGCCTTACCCCCGCAAGCTAACACTAATCAAGCAGCTAGCCAAGAGTATCATCATTGGCTGGGAGTCTCCGCTAGTCCCGTCCGGCTGGGGTTCAGTGTTTAGCTATAATGTTTACGTGGACCACGAGTTGCGGATCAACGTGCCATTTGGTACCCAAACGAAGGCCGTTCTGGAGAGGCTGGATTTAGCGCAGAAAGCATATCGGATTGCAGTGCAGAGTCTGACGGAGCGCGGGAACTCGGACCAGCTGCGTTGCAGTATCCTCGTTGGGCGGGACGTGTGCGTGGCGCCGACTCACCTGCGCGTCGAACGTGTAACGGCTACCTCGGCCAGCCTGACCTGGCTACCTAGCAACAGTAACTACGTGCACATTGTGTCTTTGAATGACGAAGAGTGCGAGCTGGTAAAGGCGGGATGCTATTCACTGTGCCTCAGTAACCTCACACCCAACCTGAATTACAGCGTTAAAGTGGAGGCCAGGCCACACCGCACAGCCTGGGAACTACCGCCAGAGTGCCGAGAACGCAAAACCGTAGTGACCTCTTTCACAACCCTGACTGCAGGTGAGATGCAAAGATGAGACCAGAAACTAGTGTATAGTACATGGGTTAGGGGTAGGTTCAGGGTTACTACCTAGTAGGGGTGTAACGGTACATGTATTCGTATTGAACCGTTTCGGTACGAGGCTTCCGGTTCGGTACGCATACAAACCGAACGATTCCTTGGACCATTTTTTCCTGCCGACAAAATCCGCGCTGGCGCGACCACCACAACGTTGCGCAACATCAAATGGCGAACGTAATGAAAGCGGAACGAAACTGCGCTACTCATTATATTGTGCTTCACGGACCGTGCGGACCAGCAACATCTGTGCAGCGCGAGCCGATCTCGATCAAGCGACACTGTTACAACACAGCGCTAAGAGATCCAGTGAAGAAAACATTTGAATTCGCCTCTGAAGTAATAACATTGCTGCGAGATATAGTGAGAAGCGTTCACATTTCTCCGTTATTAACCGTAGATCTCTATTAGATCAAACAGCGCTGACGTGGACACCAGGAGAAACATTGTGCCGTGAATGAACTAGTTATAGGCTATAGTTATAGGCCACAGATCAGCAACATTCACCATGGATTTAATATAGTAACACTAACTGTAACCATGGAACTTTGGCTGGAATAGTGAAACTTAACACATCTTTTTCCAGCACTTCAAAAAACTCAAATATTATCTAAATATTATAAATATAGGCCTATATTTAAATGTTATTTTTAATGTGATTACCAAAACATTATTTGTTCATCCTTCAAAGATTGCCCCCGTTTATAAACCTGAAAGTTTCAAGATGTAGGAAAACTCAAACTTATTTTTAAAAATATTTTTTCTTTTAATAAATAGGAAATTTCTCTGGCATTTCTTTCTTTTTGCTGTATCGAAAATGTACCGAACCGTGACACCACTGTATCGTATCGAACCGAACTGTGAATTTTGTGAACCGTTACACCCCTAGTACCTAGTTGTTACCCAGTAATTGTAATTACTATAATAAGTACATAGTATGTACATGGGTAACAGGACTGTAAAAGGAAGCGTTACCGGGGCTTTCGCACCGGGTAGTTCTAGGAACTTAGTAATAAGAACTAGCCACCAGGGTGGTTACCCGAGAACTAATGGTTCCCTTATGAATGTTTTCCTGGTTGCATTCGCACCGCCAGTAGGTACTCTGAAGTGATGTAAGCCGCGATTTTTGTTGTGACTTTTATTTTGACGGCGCTCCGGACTTTTATTTTGACGGCGCTGAGAGACGTCAGCCAGAGCCTGAGGACACAGTGCTCGCATTCTCCGTGTTCATTAGTTTACGATCTGTCTAACAGTCCTGTCTAATACGTTATACATTCACATGTGTTCGGCCAATCACCGTACACTACCGTCCCTGATAGTTCCTATAATGCTGGTTTAGACCCGACTCTGAAGAAGGAGCTAAAGTAGTTCCTCCAAAGTGGAGTTCCTAGAACTAAAATCGTTCCTAGTTCCTGTGGTGCGAACACGCCAAAATCCGGGTACTTCCGCCAATAGTTCTAGAAACTATGAAAAGGTTCCTCCGGTGCAAAAGCTCCTTATGTATATAATGTATATGGTCTTCAACCAGAATACGTATTTTGCTACCACGGCACCGACAAATGCATTTTCAGCTTTTGACTGCTAAATTGCGCTTTTAGACTTCTACATGTTATCAGGCAAACGTATCAAAGCGCATTTTCACGAGTAGCAGTCTACCTTGCATTGCCAATGGGCTAGAAGCAGTCAGAGAAGATAAACTGTAGTTATATTCTGCATGAAACAAAAGTTATGGTTGAAATAATATAAGTTGATAATATAATAAAAAATAAATTCTTCCCTATTGTGACATATATCCAAGTGAATCAGCTATTCAAACAAGAAAAAAATGTGGGGCGGGGCTTGATTTTGTCTATTGGAAATTGATTGGATGGTTGTGGTTTGCTATTGGTGGATCTCATGTTTAAAATTTAAAATGATGTGCACAGATAAATCATTAGATAAATAAAGCTATTTTGTTGCATTTCAGAATATATCAGGATGTAATTCATAATATAAACGGCATAATGGATTGGCGTAAACTAAAGAGTTAAAAAAAATAAGTGTTTGGAGACATTATCTTAAAAGAAAAACTGATTTTTTTTTCCAATGGAATAGCATTCACTGATGAAACGCTCACAATAAGACCGGGAACAACATGTATTAAGAAAGAGTCCATTTTTTTTTTACGTTAACTTCAACATTCCTAGATGTGACCTTTGACCCTTTCCTTTGTCCCATAGGTCCTCCTGATGCTCCTCTGGATGTGCAGTTGGAGCAGGGCCCGTCTCCGGGAGTAGCTCAGATCAGCTGGCTGCCCGTTACTATAGATGCTGCCGGGACGTCCAATGGTGTCCGAGTCACTGGCTACACCATCTATGCTGACAAGAAGAAGGTGAATGACTGTGACCAATTTGCATAATTTTAACAAAATAACAAAAAAGTAATCTGAGAATAAGTCCACTTTATATTTATATACTATAATTTATACTGTATAAATTATGTTTTATATTATATAAAAAGCAATTAAAAAATGTGTATAAGACAGGCTAAGCGTAAATGTGCTTTATGCTTAGGATCTACATTTTTTACTGAAGTGTATGAACTACATGAATGATAAATTGTATGAATTTCTTTATAAAACTAAAACTAAAATTATAATACAAATACATGAAATACCCATATAATGATGAATATTTAAGTGCTCATCATAATATGTTCCTTCTTCAATAGTTTAAAGTCCTCCTTAAAACGGCAGTGAACAGTCTCGGTTTGAAATCGCTTGTGTTTCTGACGTCACAAACTACCTTGTAACCAATCAGGTCAATGAGTGATCGTCAACGAGTGGATTTGCTGTGAGTTAGTGGAGGCGGGGCTAATTTTCATATTCATAGAACTGCGTATACTAAATGAGGAAAGGGTGTAGAGTTATATTCAAGCTATTTTAAGGCATGAAAAAATAATTCAAGGAAAAAGAGCTTAAATATGTCATTTTGGTGATCAAAGATGAGTTTTTAGAGATAAAATTATTGACTTCAGGGGGACTTTAATAGTGTGCACTTCATGAATGTCCGGAGTGAGCAGAGCTTAAATCTTGATGTTACTCAAATTTAAATTCACACATTAATTTCCATTATTGCAGAGTGTTCATCGTGACTTAACTATTGCTTCTGTCTTCAGGTATTAGAGGTGTCGTCGCCCACAGCAGGCAGCGTTCTGATTGGTCCATCTCAGATCCAGACATTACAGGCGGCCCATGAGCTCACCGTCCGAACCATGTCAGCTTTTGGCGAGTCGGTGGACTCATTGTCGGTGAATGTGCCCGCCAAATTGCCTGCCATCATGTCCGGTGCCTCATTGCCTCAATGCCAGTCTTTGCCAGCTACCGCCAGTGTCCTCATGGCCAGTGCCAATCCAGACCCTGCTGTTTGTGCCACATCTCTCTCTGCTGCCAAAATGCCCATTCTGCCACACGCTGCTACACTAGACGAGCACACCATTGGTCCTGTTCGGGGAGTCTATGTCAACACGCCCAAAGCAGTCACTTGCGAGGTGCCTCCTTCTCCTGCGTCCTATGTAGAAGCCTGGGCAAACCCAACATCAACTGCAGCGCTGACGACTACAATGGCAGCACATGAAGCACTGTCACTATGTGCCTCTCGTACTAACTCAACGGTGGGTCTCAAATAAATGTCTGCTTGTCTACAGTTTTATTCACTGCTCTGTGCAAGTAGTCATGTAGCAAACCCTTTTAGAGCCAAAAAAAAAATGTGTACACGTATGCGTTTCTTTATTCTGTGGAACACAAAAAAAGTATGTGTATGAATGCTGTCGAGATCCAAAAATGACAAAAAAACAACACCAAATTTATCATAAAAGTAAACAGTAGTGTTGCATAATGACCTCTAGTATCAGTTGCAAGCACACCTCTAAAGGCCTCTTGAGTTTTACACTCACAGCTCTTACTAGCTTGCCTCCATTACACTAACCGCTCTAAACCTTACTCCAATCTGGGTCACGGAACCAAATGTAACTGGTCTTACTCAACGCGCTCCACGCTTGCCTCCATTACACATTAACCCAATTTCATGTAGAGTATAGTTTCAGTTTATATATATTGTTTATTGTTTATATATTATATATAATGTTTCTCTTTAGGGTTGGGAATGAGTATTATATCAGTTTGAGTAGTAAAAGTGTTATCCATTAACAGGTGAGTGTATCTGCACCCATGGTCACACCTGCACCTGTGGTCATGTCCATGGCTGTACCTGCTCCCTTGAACACACCAGTACACATGCCAGTGCCAGGTCCTGTGGTTGTGCCAGCATCTGCCACCATGCCTGTGCCCATTCCTGTACCTGCATCAGTGCAAGTGCAGTCCAGTGTGGCCCCTGCAGCGCTTAACCCCAGCAGAGAGACAGACAGCCCAGGAGTCCAACGTCCTGTTGCCTCCCTCTCCGAATTCCTGGAGGACCCCTGTGCCAAACTTCATACACCGCCACCAATTTACACATGCCCCAAAGTTAACATCCCAGGAAAGGAACCTCTTAATATCCCGGATACGCACCCACTGAGGCCTCCCAATCCATCGCCTTTTGAGTCAGAGCCTGAGGAGGACAGGGAAAACACCAGGCTTGTGTCCATGGAGGAGTTCCTGCGGCCTGTACCTCAACCTCGTATGAAGGTCAGTTTCCAAACCGAATCAGGAGACCATATGTGTACCTGTGCGATTAAGATCATTTTATACTGCACTCTTTTTGAATATCTTTTGATATACAAATTTATTCCATCAGAGAAACACCTTTTGATGCATGATGTTACTCTGATGTGAACTTTAGAGTAATTCATTAATTGATTTTAACATTGTGTTGTGCTAGTGCACTAGTGTCCAGTTCTGCTCCTGGAGGGTCACTGCCCTGCAAAGTTTAGCTCCAACCCCAATTAAACACACCTGAAATGGCTTATCAAGGTCTTTGGAATTACTTGAATCTTCCTGGCAGGTGTGTTGGAGCAAGTTGGAATTAAACTCTGCATGAAGGTGGCCCTCCTGGAATGGACATCCCTGACCTAGAGTCTCAGAAACCTGTTGAAATGGTTGTTTCTTTTGTACTCTATCAGGTATATGCTGGTGGTCTTATAGACACTCCCCCAGACTATCATGGGGAGAGCAGTCGGTCTGATCTGTCAGACATACTGGAGGAAGAGGAGGAAGATCTGTACTCTGAGACTATCACTGACGTCCCCTCCAGAGGTTACGGTACAGCTCGTACGGGAAGGGTATGTACATGCACATGAACACTTAGTATTCCTCAGTGAACCTTTGGACAAAATGTTGAGTCTTGTTGCGACGTGGCAAGTTCTGATTGGCTGTAATTGTGCCGTGTGATACAGCATTGTTGCTTGTTAAAATACAAAGTTAGCCATACTTTTATGTTCTTTCTGTTCTTATATTTCCTCTGTTGCATTTTAATTTTCTTGTTTCTTTTTCTTGTTTTCTTCTATTTTCAACTTTTGACACCAAACAAAACCAACCTTTTTCCTCATCTGTATGTTTTCAATCTATCGCCTTGTCCTTTACTACTTCTAAAACAACCCCAGTGTGAAATGTGGGAAACTGATAGTGATGAAGAAATTTGGGAGAAGATTATAAAGCTCCCCCCTCAGGTCTACCACAACAAACATCTCTTCAGCATCCCAGAAGTCACGGAAGAGGAAGTCAACACCGAATCAGAACCCTATACTAGACATTCCCCAGGCCGGACTGCTTCAGGCAAGGGCCACCAGAGTGGACGCGAGGGTCGCCAACATTCTCCCTTCCACCAAAAACATGGACATAAAAATGAATCTGAATCGCCCGTAGTGAGGTACAAAGGGACAGCGCCAGTCAGGACTAGACCCAGAGTGCACTATGCTGACACAGTGGACACCATCAACTATCAGGATGAGGAGGAGGTGGAGTTGGACTCTGATAGTAGCCTGTACGCTGGGCCTAGTTCTGGAAGTGTGGGTGTGCGCCGCACACCCCACAAAGCACATGGCGATCGACTCAGGAGAGAGGCCTTACTCCGTAGCCAGATGTCTTCAGATCTCTCTGGCATTGTGGCATCTTCAGGAACAGGGCAGGGACCGTATTTAGTTAGCAAGACCGTACACCGTGTGAAGTCGCCCACTGGACCCTCGACAGAGATTGATGTAGATTATGGAACTGATAATGATGAGGAGCAACAGCTGTTTGACCCTGGAGAAGTTGTATTAGACCAGATGAGCTCTGAGTGGTGGGTGGAGGGTGGTAACAATGAGTACCACAACCTGCCCCTGACATGCAGATCCCAGCCAGAGCTGCCCCCAAGCAACCGCTCATGGGTGGGTTGTCCTCTGTCCATTTGTCTCCTGCTGTCCCTTGAGATGCCTTCTTTGAGAAACCTGCCCATCCCTTTAGGAGATGGCTAAAACCTTTTGCGTCCTAAAAGCAAAGATGAGCACTGGTTTGCAACCACATCATTTGCTGTTCTTATCAGTTCACTGTAGCTTAACTTTTCCAACTTGCAGAATCATAGTTGAAAGGCTTAGAATGTGTTCTCGAATTTAGCAATGACGATCTTAAGAAATTGAGCAATTATGGTTCTAGTTCCACTTAATGATTTCATTAAGATTTATTTGAGTAGTTTTGAGAAAATGTGGACAATATTATTGCATTCACTACCCTAGCACCTCTGATATGTATATTGCATGTTAAGTTGTTAAGGAAGGAAGTTGTTAGGGAAGAATGTTACAGAACTGTTAATGTAACTGAAAGTCTGAACGAAACCAAACGTCCGTTGTGAATAAGACGTGGCTCTCGATTCCAAACTCTACATGGAGTTAGCATTTCAAATGCATTCATTTACCACATTTGATGTTAAGTGGTTATTGTGCTACATGGGATTCCACCAAGTACACAGTGACTCCCGAACACTAATTTTACTGTGGATGCAAAAGGTTTAAGCCTGTACATCTCGTTCCTTGCATTTGGTTGTGTACCCTACACCCTTTCTCCCAGTCTCTAGTCAAGGCATCTTCCTATTTGTAGTTGTGTAGCTGACAGCACTTCTCTATGTATTTGTCCTACATCTTACTGTCTTCTTTCCAGTGTTCAGTTAGAATGTTGCTATGCTAAAGCCTTGGCTTTCCATTACCGCTCAACAGGTTTACTTGCTCTAGTGTATCTCCTTTCCTTGATATTAATGGGATGCTTCTTGCCCCACATGTTGTCAAGGTTGTCCAGAGACTGCTTAAGCAGTTAAAGCAAAGACTGGACAATACAGATGTGTGTTTGAAACTGTATGTTGTACCTGCAAAAGGGATCTCCTTGTTGTTCTTATAATTCCTCGGTGTTGTTATGAAGAACAACCCTAAGTGCTGCTGCTTTTTATCTGGAATCAAATGTTGCTAAAACAATAGATTTGTGTGTGTGTGTGTATTTCAGGGCTCCAGGCTAATTGCTGATTCAACAAAAACCTTTGCATCACTTGCATCAATCTACAGCATTTGCCATTGTTTGTATCTACAGTATTTGCCATCAGTATTTGGCATAGACACCAAAAATTCATATTGTAAAAATATGTAGCTTCTTTAAATACTCTAGAAAGGTGCACAAACACATATGCAAATACTTGGCCAATGCAATCGCAGTCAGTTGTAAATAGCTAGATAGCTTGAAGCTTGAATATTTTTCTAGTCAGTTTCAGATCTTTTGGTTAGCAGGTAGTAAGCTACGTAAACTTCACATTGGAACACGGACTACTGCAAATGTTCAAAATGCAAGCGTGGCAATTCATATATTATGGACTGTTATTTGCCAAGTAAAAAGTATAACTTGGCCCCAAAATGCTTTATTAGCAGCAAGTGGCTCACAAGTGATTGTTCTAGTCTGGAGCCCCTAGTGTTCATATGTGGTATTACATGAAGTTTGTGTGATGGTGCTGTCATCCCACTGTGATGTTATTCAGTGTCTGTTTCCCACCAATTGTCATCATCTAACTGTCTGTTTCTCTTACATTAGGAGGCAGCTGGAAGAGAAGATCCAGGTGCAACGTGGTGCGATGTCACTCAAAAATCAGCACGCTCTGAAATTAGACTGCATAGAGGTGAGACTCTCTCACTTCCCTCTCTCTCACTATAGAAGCAGATTAACTCTAGACAGCTTGTCATGACACAGGAGGAATTGACAACTATGAAAATAGCTTCCGGGATAATACCTGACCACTGTGTACTGCATACAGCTCTCGTTTAGATCACATCCATCTCAGATTCTTCCCAACCCACCCAACTTTAGACTGCCCTTCTTCTCCAAATGTACTTTCAACCACACCCACATGTGTGTCAGCCCAATCTAAATTGGGACTTCTTTTGTTCCTAGATAAAACTAATAAGTATTGTTTTCTAAGACTGATTTATTGCTCATTCTTAGGGTTACTGATTTGATTAAAACCTAGGTACATAGATTGCCTAGGACAGGGTTCCTGCACACTTTTGAAAGTCAAATTTAAGGCTTTTTAAGACCTTTTTAAGACCTGAAGAAATCAAAATTAATACCGTACATTAGGGCAGTGCAGTATTGACAAAAATATATATTGATATTTTCAACGTTTTGTTGATAATAATTAGATGATATTTTACTGATTGTGTTTTTGTGCTGGTGCCATGGCTGGTTTAGGTCTGTTGTTGACAGCTGACTCACGAAGATATTCATATTTTTCATATTCTATGCAGTGGTCAGTTCACAGCAGTGACAGAAATTAATATTTTAATTAAGGGGCAATATTTGCCACCTTAAATTTATTTTTTCAGGGGCATTTTCACCTATATATGGACATTTTTTCTAAACTTATTTAGAGTTATGCATCACCTTTAATGTCAAATACTATCATTCAAATTAAATTATACAGTAATTATACAATAATACTTAATTATATAATAATCATACAGTACCACTGTTACAGTCAAATTAAATCATTCAATCAAAATCCATCTTTGCAGTGCAGAGGTGAAAGAAGCGGCATCAGAAGTGGCATTAATTTATTTACACTCCATTTACAACTGCATAAATAAAGCTATGAGATATATATTTTTAAATCAATATTCAATATTTAAATATGAAATGATTTCTAATTGTAACATTTTATTTAAAGGGTAGCCTACTTTAAATATGAAACCGCAGCGGCAAATCACTGTCTTAATAAGTGAGTTGAGGGAATCATTCATTCAACCGATTCGTTCAAACGGCTAATTCATTCGGGAAAGAAGCAAGGGATTCGTTCAAAACGCGGATTCAGTCAAGAAATAATCGCTGTCGGTTGCATTGAGACTCTGCTACGGTTTCATTTTGAAATTATAGTCGGCGAAATAAAGGGAAAACAAACAATATTGACAAATTGTGTCTAAAAAGTAACTCAATGTTAACTTATTGTTAATTTAACTGTTGTATAACATAAATATCAAAATTGGAATTGTGCACGGGAAAACGGCACTCTTTCTGATGTGATATTCTAATATAAGAACATAATATGATATAAATATAAGACAAAAACTAACTTGGGGACATAACAGTTACACTGCACACATCACGCAGTGCAAGCACGAGACAAATGCGATGTCAGCTCGCAGTGCCTCGTACATTGTTAAAACAATGATTACAATATCATAATAGACAATACACATCGCACACCCCATACGCACATAAAGAATGAACTTACAACTGAACTGACATTTACGACCTTTCTTCTCCTTCTCTCCTCTCGCGTGCAGGAGACAGTTATGCTGCCGCGACTCGCGAGTGACGCGAAATGTCACGTGAACTAGCAAATCCAAAGATAGAATAATAAATAAATAAAAATACGTACGCTAATTAGATGGTTTTAATTTGGAAAGCTTTTAGATATGTCTAAGTCAAAGTGTCATCTAAAATTTAAGACCTTTTATAAGTAAAAATAAGACTTTATAAGACTTTTTATGGCCTTAAATTTAAAAAATTTAATTTAAGACTTTTTAAGGATCCGCGGGAACCCTGCTAGGAACTCGCTTGTTAAAGGGATACTCCACCCAAAAATGAAAATTCTGTCATCATTTACTCACCCTCAAGTTGTTGCAAACCTGTATGAGTTTCTTTCTTCTGCTGAACACAAAGGAAGATATTTTGAAGAACGATTGGAACCAAACAGTTGTTTGGCACCATTGACTTCCATAGTAGAAAAAAAAAATACTATGGAAGTCAATGGTGACAAAGTTCCAATCGTTCTTCAATATATCTTCCTTTGTGTTCAGCAAAAGAAAGAAACTCATACAGGTTTGCAACAACTTGAGGGTGAGTAAATGATGACAGAATTTTCATTTTTGGGTGGAGTATCCCTTTAAGGAATCCCTATGTGATCAGATGCACATTTTATTTGATTTAAAACCCACAAATTTGAATTGGTGGAGAGTCAAGTCATGTCTAGTGACCATAATATCACAGAGATTTTGAAGTGGACAACTAATATACACCATTGCGGTTTTACTATATTTTACAAAATTTGTACTATATTTTTGAATCTGTGTTTCCTTTGACGACATCCCCAAAAGGAGGTTTTCCCAAAGGTAGCTATTTTTTTCTGGATATTTGCCCTTAAATGTGACTCACAGAGGTTGTGAAATGACCTCTTTTCTTTGCCCTGCCCTTGATTGTTGCTACAGATGGTCTTGATCCTCACTAATGAGATGAGCACATCTCACTGCTGGAGCTTAACACGAGCACGACATATACCACTGATCATGCATCTCTGTTTTACACTGTATTCCTTAACCCGCCCCCTTCCAACTCATCCAGAAACAGGAATACAATCCTGATGAATTCAGGGTGCTGCTGACCCTCGACCTCTTGGCTTTGAGTCCGGCTGTCAGACTCCAAAGTACAGAACAGCAGTTTTATTTTGCATGTATGTCCAATATATAGGACAGATGGTTTTGGGGGGGCATTTGTGTTTGCTTTACATTTATTTACAGTTTGCATTTTCATGTATTTATTTAGTAGACACTTGGGTGACTTAAATTAATGCATTTTTATCTACAGTCTCCTACAAGTCAAGTCATCCTCATTTATATAGCGCTTTTAACAACGTAGATTGTTTCAAAGCAGCTTTACAGAGATAAACATATAATTTAAGCTAACAGAGATTGGTTGAATCAATTCATGTAGTAATCGATCGATTGGCACAATCTGAATCTGAGCTGCTTATCAATATCAGTAAAAACCTTATTAAAAATTGAGCACCAATAATGATGGAGCATATTCAAATGGTTTCTGAAGGATAATGTTAGACTGAAGATTGGAGTAATGATGCTGAAAATTCAGCTTTGTAGTCACAGGAATAAATTGCATTAATAATTAAAAAAATGTATTGAAGTAGAAAACAGTTCTGTATTAATATTTTTGAATTGTACTGTTTTTAATGTATTTTTCATTACATAAATGCAGCCTTGGTGAGCCTAAACATCTTTCAAAAACATTACAAAAACTCAATTACTCTTAACTTTTGACCAGTCAGGTCATTTTAATCTGGTCCATAAGAACATTATTTAAAATCACAAAGTTGGTTGGTATCTGAATAGACATTGGTGTGTCTTTCTCTCTTCCTGTCGCTCTCACTCTGTGTCACTCATGTGCGCACGTTTCTCTAGCGGCTCATGGCGGCTTAGGATCAGGAGGTTTTAGTATGATTACCTCACTTAAGGACACGCCTGGGCCGCACCATTCTTTTGTTTCAGGCGGGGGAGACAACGCACATTAGTTCACTCGCTTTAATGTTTGGAGTGCATCAAGGAAAATTGTCTAAAATAATTTGTTTTATTCTAATGCTGTAACGAAACTTTGCACAGCTTCCCAAAAAATTGAAATATGCATGATGTCCAGATCAACCACCAATGTGTTGCTGCATATAAATGTTACAGGTGTGTTTGTGTGTACTCTTTGGTGTTGCAGAGCCCAGACCATGTGGGGAAAATGAAGTCAGAGTCTTTGTTGCCCTCTTCCCCTATGAACCTGCAGTCATGTCACCCAATCCTGATGCTGTTGAAGAGGAACTTCCCTTTAAAGAGGGACAGATTATCAAGGTTTGACTTGGTTGCATTTCATTTTGTGATTTTTCACACATGTATTCGTCTTTAAAGGGTTAGTTCACCCAAAAATGAAAATTCTGTCAGTAATTACTCGCCCTCATGTTGTTCAACCCCGTAAGACTTTCGTTCATCTTCAGAACACACATTAAGATATTTGTGATTAAATCTGAGAGCTGGATCACTCCTCCATAGGCTTCTTAAGGGATCGAAACTGGCCGGCCCAGAAAAGTTATGAAAGACATTGTTAAAATAGTCTGAGTGACTACAGTGGCTCAACCTTAAGTTTATCAAGCGACGAGAATACTTTTTGTGCGCAAAAAAACACAAAAATAAAGACTTTATTCAACTATTCATTTCCTTCTCTGTGGGCCGTGAGATTTCACGTAGTGAAACTACGCAAAGCTTCTAGGTTGTACGTCACGCATGACACACATTTTGATTCGATTTGATTTGATTTGATTTATTAGACAAATTAGTAGTGAAAAGTACACTCATTTGTCAAGGATAACACAATAAAGTAAAAAAAAACTTATTTCCATTATGGTCCTTGATGTAAAGCACAACTTCACTCCTAGAGACAGATTATCATGGCACTGTATACTGGTATATTTACAACACTACAATAAAAATACACATTACCAAACTATACATCATACTTAGACATCATACATCATAATTAGACATTCACCAAACATTAATACAAATAAGTCACTAATACAACTTATCCAATAACCAACTTCTGACTTTTGTGTTAAAACCAACCGTATTTGACATACTCTTTATATGACCAGCATCGGCCAATAGTGAGCCTACGTGTGACCTGCAACCTAGAAGCTTTGCGCAATATCACTACGTGAAATCTCACGGCCCACAGAGAAGGAAATGAATAGTTGAATAAAGTCGTTATTTTTGTTTGTTTTTTGCACACAAAACGTATTCTCGTCGCTTGATGAACTTAAGGTTAAGCCACTGTAGTCACTCGGACTATTTTAACGATGTCTTTAATAACTTTTGGGCCGGCCAGTTTCGATCCCTTAAGAAGCCTATGGAGGAGTGATCCAGCTCTCAGATTTAATCAAAAATATCTTAATTTGTGTTCTGAAGATGAACGAAAGTCTTACGGGGTTGAACAACATGAGGGAGAGTAATTAGTAGCTATGTTTCCATCCACACGTTTTTATCCACATTAAGTGATATCGAATGAAAAATGCCTTATGGAAACAGTAAAATTCGATTGAATTTCATGAATATCGACTCAAATGAAATACGATCGGTCTCATCGGATTTTATCTTGATGGATATACGGCTTATGCGATAAACGTGAATGAAAACGTTATTATGGTGCGATCCATTCTGCCTAGTAAAACTTTGTTCGCAAATGTTGGCTTGAATGTTGTGCAATTCGGTGAGAAAATGAATGGAAACACCTTAACATGTCTCAAATATTCGATATACCAATTTGATCGCAAAACAGCATGTGACGTCATTACGCACAGGTTTTTATCCGCTTTAAAGCCGTTTGATGGAAACACACTTTCACCAGCTTTATTCGCATGAGGTTTTTTACCGAACTTCAGATAATTCGATTGACATGTGGATGGAAACATGGCTATAGACAGAGTTTTTATTTTGGGGTGAACTAACCCTTTAAGCTTAAAGTCAGCATGAAACATAAGTTGCGATAGTCTTTTCTTTCCTACTGTGACATACAGTCCTAGTCAGAATTATTGGCACCCTTGCATAAATAAACACCCTTGCAATAAATCTGCATTGTTAATCCTTTTGACCTTTTATTTGAAAAGCTCACAAATTATAACCTTTCATCAAAGTAAAACAATTGAAAATAGGGGGAAATCTCATTATGAAATATATGTTTTTCTCTAATACACATTGGCCACAATTATTAGCACCCTTGGTAAATATGAACAAAGAAAACTGTGAAAATAAATCTGCATTGTTAATCCTATTGACCTTTTATTAAAAAACTCACAAAAATCGAACCTTCCATTGAAGTAAAACAATGAAAATAGGGGGAAATCTCATTATGAAAATATGTTTTTCTCTAATACACATTGGCCACAAGTAATGGCCCTCTTTTATTCAATACTTTTTGCCAGATGAGTTTGAAGATCAGAGACCATTCCTCTATAGAGAATCTCTCCAGATTCCCAAGTCCGTGTTGATACACTCTCCTCTTCGGTTTTCTATTGGGTTCAGGTTTGGGGACTGTTGTGTTGTTTGTTTTGGATCATTCTCCTGATGGAAGATCCAACCACGGCTCATTATAAGATTTCTATAAGGCAAACCTGTCTATATAAGCCTTCAAAATGTGTCTCCGCACAGATACACAGCAAAAACATCCCACTGTACATAAATCATTCAAAATATAATAAAGTTCCTGTTCAAAGTTCATTGCAGTGTTTCTTCTCTTCAGGTTTATGGGGACAAAGATGCAGATGGTTTCTACCGAGGCGAGTCGGCTGGTCGTCGTGGCTTTGTCCCATGTAATATGGTTTCAGAGATCCAGGTTGATGATGAGGAGAGCAGAGACCAGCTCCTGATGCAGGGCTTCCTCACCACAGAGGCATCTATTGAAAAGATAGGTGTGTTTATCATTGCATGTGTCAGACTCGTACATCTACACCTCGATCTCGGTTTTCACTCCAACATAGCATGTTACCAGTCAGATTTGAGACTTCTAGGGGAAAGCAAACTGTTCTTTTATGATAGCTTTGTACTCCAGTGAGCGGCCTACCTAGACAACATTGAAGGCATCACAGGTACAAAGGCTTGAAATGTTTGAACTGATACTTTTGAAATAGATACTTTTATACTTCGATTGGAAATTGATACATATATTCAGCTAGCCTGGGAAAACCCAGACAACTTCCGGCAAATTTAGATTTGCTCTGAAAGTTAGTCTAGCAAAGAGCCCATTTCCAATCTGTCGAAATCGAGGCACCAATCAGAAGCGTTGGGGCGGGCTTTACACGATGACGACAGCGCTGGGATTTTGAAGCAGATTTTGTAGCCTACATTACAAAGATGGATGCCGCCGTCGAACATCACTCGTTCCAATCAGCTATCGCGTCTGTTTTAAGCCATTTGAACGTTTCCTTTTTGTTAAAAACCGAGCAAAGAACAACACTCGGAGATGTGTCTCTGCTAGGCCTGAGCAATTTTATTGATTCTGCGATATAAATCGATATTTTTTCCCCCAAGAAAGTATAGATTTTTAAGGCGCGAGTATCGATACATAAGTCCCATTCAAATCCCCCGTGTTTAACTTATCCCGTCAAGTGGCCGTTCACATATCGTGTCTTTTGCGCGCTCAAGTTCGTTATTTCAAATGTAGGCACGGCAAGCGCGTTCATAATTGAAGCGACGTGCTCATTTTTCCCAGGCGCAGCGAGATGAAAACGCCTCAACTTTTCATAATGCCGCCAGCGCACCGCAGTTCATGTGACAGGAACCAACCATCAGCTTCACCCTTTCCGTAACAACATTGAAAGCTCGGTCAACATGAAGGATGGGGGTGCACCCAAACTCTACGGGTGTTTTTCTCTTCTCCGTAGATAAATCTTGTAATTTAGCAGAGCTACAGCAAGCGTTTTTCGGTGGTGGAAATCTATTAGCTGCTAAAACTTCTTTGTCGTTGTGAAGAGTGCAGTTCATGGTTGCTTAGCAACGACAGACGCCACGGGAAAATCGGACCGAATTTTACTATTAATAATAAAAGATAAGCTAATGTGCACTGTAAATGTCAGTAATTTATCCTTTTTGACTCATTCTTTTATAAAAAATGATTTAAAGGCTGAAATATTTGAGGTTTATCTTTTTATAAAACCTTTTTTCTCAAAACTTTATTTGCACTTTTTAACTCTGCATTGTTAATTGCAATACTGCACTTTATTTACTTTTCAAAGGCTTGTAAGCTACAGTTTGCACTGTTTCAATAAATGGAACTAATTTTCTCAACACATCTTTGATTCATTTTGTCCAGCATTTGCAAGCTGTAGCTCTGTCCAGTCAGAGACATGTATTGTGTAATTGATGTTTTTAGTTTTCAGTTCAATTAATTCAATCCAATTGAAGATGTCACCAAAATCACTCTGTCCCCTTTAAATCTTTCAGAAAATTATGTAAGTGTATCGAATTATAGCGAATCGTATCGAATCGTATCGTTGGCTGAATATCGTGATATATATTGTATCGTGAGATTAGTGTATCGCTACAGCCCTAGTCTCCGCCGCTCTGCATACGTCATCTCCTTCACCGCTCTGATTGGTTTAGGTCTATCCGCGACGTCCGTTGGTGACGCCCCTCTGGAAATGATTTCTCTATGACGCTTTGCCAGACCATAACTCAGTTACAACTGAGAATGCTCTGGTTTTAACCAGGCTAATATTCAGCAATAGCTTTGTTTCAATCGAAATTTGCTGTAATCGGCTTTTTCCCTCCATCATAAATGAGTGTGTCTCAGAGCGTCAGACGAAACACAATAAACGCTGTCATGTTCTCTTGCGTTCGGATGCTGGTGTTTGTGAACACACTCGTGTGAGACACTTCTGGGGGGAATTAAACCCAATCATTCTGATCACAGACTTTGACTCAGTGTTTCAGAAACACCAAACCAACATTTTAGATGCTGCGATCCCCGAGTTTTTTGTTGCACATCGAGGGATTTATTCAGTAAAAGTGTTTCCAATTTAGTTTATATGCATGTCTTCTTATCGGATAAAATTATATCCGCCTCAATTGAGCGCATACGTTTCTTGTTGTTTCCATCCAGCCTTTTTTTTTTTTTTTTTTTTTTTTTTTTTATATTCCAAAATGCGCATAATAATAGGAGGATGGAAACAGCTACTGATGCACTGAATTGTTACAAAAAAATCTATTTCAAATAAATGCTGTTTTTTGAACTTTCTATTCATCAAAGAATCCTGAAAAATAAAATATATCACTGTTTCCATCAAAAATATGAAGCAGCACAACTGTTTTTAACTTTTTCTTGAGCATCAGATCATCATATTAGAGTGATTTCTGAAGGATCATGTGACACTGAAGACTGGAGTAATGATGCGGAACATTCACAGGAATAAATTACACTTTACTAGATATTCACATAGAAAACTGCTGTTTTAAATTGTAATGATATTAAAGTCAAGAGAAATGTTGATTATTATTTGTTTTTATGCACAATTGAAACGTATTCATTAAACATGTTTCCATCATCCAAAAATGGACTATTTCACCCAATATTTGTGTGTTCAATGTGCTTTCTGTTGTTATTTGATAACTGAGCATATGCTAACTTCAAACTGTCTTGAAATCAGCTGTAAGCATTAAAAAGCGCTCTAGATTCCCATCGGTCTTCACGACAGGCTCTTAAAGTGCCGTCTAGGTAGAGAACTGACTAGGTTTTGGAGCAGAGCTGTAGTCTGACTGATAATTATTTATGGTCATATTTTGAGCATGGTTCTAGAATAAAAAATAAATCTCTTAACTCTCTATAATCGTCCAAAGAAAAAGCCACAATCCAGCCACAGCTGACAGCTAGAATTACATTTTTAGACACAAGCTTTAAAATAGGCTTCAAGCTAACTACTTTGAGGAACTTCAGTTTCTTACCTACAGTATTTAAGCTCTTAAAGTGTTAGCAGTCGGAAAGTGCCACTTTTATGTACTTCATAACGGTGCATGCAGTATTTTTTCTCTCATTAAAGGCAAGACGTACAGGTAAAACCATGTTTTTTAAAGCACTTGTCAATTTTGTACTTAGTGAAAACATCCAAAATAAAATACACATTTAAGTGTTTGTTTTATTGCACTTTATCTATTTGAGTCCGTAGATTTCAAAGGGTTGTCTTTAAAGGATGAGGGTTTTTTTCCACTTCAATCTTCACTTCAGCAGCTTTACATACACCAAACCAAACTGTTGACAGCATTTTCCGATTTATGGAGTGATAAAAAGAGAAATCCTAAATCCACTCTGTAAAAACCTTTAACTTTAATGTCAACAAAATGAAACAAGAATTCTGAACCTGACTTTATTCAATGTTCTGGAAATGTATGAAAATGCATCCATATTTAATTAGATAATGCATCATTTGCATATTTACACATTTCAGAAATCTTATAAAACAAAACAATTGTAATGTTCTGTCATTAATCAACTCAGAGAAATATGGTGATATCTAATAGTTAAACATTTTTACTCCATTCACCTATAGTGTCTTGTATTGTACTTTTTAAAAATTATGTAAAAAATTTACATGAAAACATGGCCACCGTGTTGATGTCACATGATCAGCCGAATACTACTCACTTTATCTCAGTCTGTTATTAATTTAATTTGGTTCATGTTTCACAGTGTCAGTTTCATTTCAGATCACAAAGCTTTGCCATTTTTACAAAAGAGCCAAAGTACTGTCATTGTAATGTGTGTGTTTTTGTGGTCACTGTATGAGCAGTTCAAAGAGCAACAACGTGGATCGTGTCTCCCAGAATGCTTTGCTAAAGTTGCAGTTCAGCCCTTTCTTTCTCACTGTGGCGGCTCATTGCTGAAGCTAATGCTTATTCTGTTGTTTAAAGAGATAGTTCACTCAAAAATGAACATTCTGTCATAATTTACTCACCCTTATGTCACAGCACGTTTGAGCTTCAGGAAGAACCAATGAGGTTCATTCTCGTGTTACGCATCACGTTTGAGCTTCTGCAAGAACCAATGAGGTTCATTCTCGTGTTACGCATCACGTTTGAGCTTCTGCAAGAACCAATGAGGTTCATTCTCGTGTTACGCATCACGTTTGAGCTTCTGCAAGAACCAATGAGGTTCATTCTCGTGTTACGCATCACGTTTGAGCTTCAGCAAGAACCAATGAGGTTCATTCTCGTGTTACGCATCACGTTTGAGCTTCAGGAAGAACCAATGAGGTTCATTCTCGTGTTACGCATCACGTTTGAGCTTCAGCAAGAACCAATGAGGTTCATTCTCATGTTACGCATCACGTTTGAGCTTCTGCAAGAACCAATGAGGTTAATTCTCGTGTTACGCATCACGTTTGAGCTTCTGCAAGAACCAATGAGGTTAATTTGCGTGTTACGCAGCACGTTTGAGCTTCTGCAAGAACCAATGAGGTTCATTCTCGTGTTACGCATCACGTTTGAGCTTCTGCAAGAACCAATGAGGTTCATTCTCGTGTTACGCATCACGTTTGAGCTTTTGCAAGAACCAATGAGGTTAATTTGCGTGTTACGCATCACGTTTGAGCTTCAGCATGAGCCAATGAGGTTCATTCTCGTGTTACGCAGCACGTTTGAGCTTCAGCAAGAACCAATGAGGTTCATTCTCGTGTTACGCATCACGTTTGAGCTTCTGCAAGAACCAATGAGGTTCATTCTCGTGTTACGCATCACGTTTGAGCTTCTGCAAGAACCAATGAGGTTAATTTGCGTGTTACGCATCACGTTTGAGCTTCAGCAAGAACCAATGAGGTTCATTCTCGTGTTACGCATCACGTTTGAGCTTCTGCAAGAACCAATGAGGTTAATTTGCTTGTTACGCATCACGTTTGAGCTTCAGCAAGAACCAATGAGGTTCATTCTAGTGTTACGCATCACGTTTGAGCTTCTGCAAGAACCAATGAGGTTCATTCTAGTGTTACGCATCACGTTTGAGCTTCTGCAAGAACCAATGAGGTTCATTCTAGTGTTACGCATCACGTTTGAGCTTCTACAAGAACCAATGAGGTTCATTCTAGTGTTACGCATCACGTTTGAGCTTCAGCAAGAACCAATGAGGTTCATTCTCGTGTTACGCATCACGTTTGAGCTTCTGCAAGAACCAATGAGGTTCATTCTCGTGTTACGCATCACGTTTGAGCTTCTGCAAGAACCAATGAGGTTAATTTGCGTGTTACGCATCACGTTTGAGCTTCAGCAAGAACCAATGAGGTTCATTCTCGTGTTACGCATCACGTTTGAGCTTCTGCAAGAACCAATGAGGTTAATTTGCTTGTTACGCATCACGTTTGAGCTTCAGCAAGAACCAATGAGGTTCATTCTAGTGTTACGCATCACGTTTGAGCTTCTGCAAGAACCAATGAGGTTCATTCTCGTGTTACGCATCACGTTTGAGCTTCTGCAAGAACCAATGAGGTTCATTCTAGTGTTACGCATCACGTTTGAGCTTCTGCAAGAACCAATGAGGTTCATTCTAGTGTTACGCATCACGTTTGAGCTTCTGCAAGAACCAATGAGGTTCATTCTAGTGTTACGCATCACGTTTGAGCTTCAGCAAGAACCAATGAGGTTCATTCTAGTGTTACGCATCACGTTTGAGCTTCTGCAAGAACCAATGAGGTTCATTCTCGTGTTACGCATCACGTTTGAGCTTCTGCAAGAACCAATGAGGTTAATTTGCGTGTTACGCATCACGTTTGAGCTTCAGCAAGAACCAATGAGGTTCATTCTCGTGTTACGCATCACGTTTGAGCTTCAGCAAGAACCAATGAGGTTCATTCTAGTGTTCCGCATCACGTTTGAGCTTCTGCAAGAACCAATGAGGTTCATTCTCGTGTTACGCATCACATTTGAGCTTCTGCAAGAACCAATGAGGTTCATTCTCATGTTACGCATCACGTTTGAGCTTCAGCAAGAACCAATGAGGTTAATTCTCGTGTTACGCATCACGTTTGAGCTTCAGCAAGAACTAATGAGGTTCATTCTCGTGTTACGCATCACGTTTGAGCTTCAGCAAGAACCAATGAGGTTCATTCTCATGTTACGCATCACTTTTCAGCTTTAGCAAGAACCAATGAGGTTCATTCTCGTGTAACGCATCACGTTTGAGCTTCAGCAAGAACCAATGAGGTTCATTCTCGTGTTACGCATCACGTTTGAGCTTCAGGAAGAACCAATGAGGTTCATTCTCGTGTTACGCATCACGTTTGAGCTTCAGCAAGAACCAATGAGGTTCATTCTCGTGTTACGCATCACGTTTGAGCTTCTGCAAGAACCAATGAGGTTCATTCTCGTGTTACGCATCACGTTTGAGCTTCAGCAAGAACCAATGAGGTTCATTCTCGTGTTACGCAGCACGTTTGAGCTTCAGCAAGAACCAATGAGGTTCATTCTCGTGTAACGCATCACGTTTGAGCTTCAGCAAGAACCAATGAGGTTCATTCTCGTGTAACGCATCACGTTTGAGCTTCTGCAAGAACCAATGAGGTTCATTCTCGTGTTACGCATCACGTTTGAGCTTCAGCAAGAACCAATGAGGTTCATTCTCATGTAACGCAGCACGTTTGAGCTTCAGCACGAACCAATGAGGTTCATTCTCGTGTTACGCATCACGTTTGAGCTTCTGCAAGAACCAATGAGGTTCATTCTCGTGTTACGCATCACGTTTGAGCTTCTGCAAGAACCAATGAGGTTCATTCTCGTGTTACGCATCACGTTTGAGCTTCTGCAAGAACCAATGAGGTTCATTCTCGTGTTACGCATCACGTTTGAGCTTCTGCAAGAACCAATGAGGTTCATTCTCGTGTTACGCAGCACGTTTGAGCTTCAGCAAGAACCAATGAGGTTCATTCTCGTGTTACGCAACACGTTTGAGCTTCAGCAAGAACCAATGAGGTTCAATCTCGTGTTACGCATCACATTTGAGCTTCTGCAAGAACCAATGAGGTTCATTCTCATGTTACGCATCACTTTTGAGCTTCAGCAAGAACCATTGAGGTTCATTCTCGTGTTACGCATCACTTTTGAGCTTCAGCAAGAACCAATGAGGTTCATTCTCGTGTTACGCATCACGTTTGAGCTTCAGCAAGAACCAATGAGGTTCATTCTAGTGTTACGCAGCACGTTTGAGCTTCTGCAAGAACCAATGAGGTTCATTCTCGTGTTACGCAACACGTTTGAGCTTCAGCAAGAACCAATGAGGTTCATTCTCATGTTACGCATCACGTTTGAGCTTCAGCAAGAACCAATGAGGTTCATTCTAGTGTTACGCATCACGTTTGAGCTTCTGCAAGAACCAATGAGGTTCATTCTCGTGTTACGCAGCTCGTTTGAGCTTCAGCAAGAACCAATGAGGTTCATTCTCGTGTTACGCATCACGTTTGAGCTTCAGCAAGAACCAATGAGGTTCATTCTCGTGTTACGCATCACGTTTGAGCTTCTGCAAGAACCAATGAGGGTTCATTCTCATGTTACGCAACACGTTTGAGCTTCAGCAAGAACCAATGAGGTTCATTCTCGTGTTACGCATCACGTTTGAGCTTCAGCAAGAACCAATGAGGTTAATTTGCGTGTTACGCATCACGTTTGAGCTTCTGCAAGAACCAATGAGGTTAATTTGCGTGTTACGCATCACGTTTGAGCTTCAGCAAGAACCAATGAGGTTCATTCTCGTGTTACGCATCACGTTTGAGCTTCTGCAAGAACCAATGAGGTTAATTTGCGTGTTACGCATCACGTTTGAGCTTCAGCAAGAACCAATGAGGTTCATTCTCGTGTTACGCATCACGTTTGAGCTTCTGCAAGAACCAATGAGGTTCATTCTCGTGTTACGCATCACGTTTGAGCTTCTGCAAGAACCAATCAGGTTAATTTGCGTGTTACGCATCACGTTTGAGCTTCAGCAAGAGCCAATGAAGTTCATTCTCGTGTTACGCAGCATGTTTGAGCTTCAGCAAGAACCATTGAGGTTCATTCTCGTGTTACGCATCACGTTTGAGCTTCTGCAAGAACCAATGAGGTTAATTTGCGTGTTACGCATCACGTTTGAGCTTCAGCAAGAACCAATGAGGTTCATTCTCGTGTTACGCATCACGTTTGAGCTTCAGCAAGAACCAATGAGGTTCATTCTCGTGTTACGCATCACGTTTGAGCTTCTGCAAGAACCAATGAGGTTAATTTGCGTGTTACGCATCACGTTTGAGCTTCAGCAAGAACCAATGAGGTTCATTCTCGTGTTACGCATCACGTTTGAGCTTCTGCAAGAACCAATGAGGTTCATTCTCGTGTTACGCATCACGTTTGAGCTTCTGCAAGAACCAATGAGGTTAATTTGCGTGTTACGCATCACGTTTGAGCTTCAGCAAGAACCAATGAGGTTCATTCTCGTGTTACGCATCACGTTTGAGCTTCAGCAAGAACCAATGAGGTTCATTCTCGTGTTACGCATCACATTTGAGCTTCAGCAAGAACAAATGAGGTTCATTCTCGTGTTACGCATCACGTTTGAGCTTCAGCAAGAACCAATTAGGTTCATTCTCGTGTTACGCAACACGTTTGACCTTCAGCAAGAACCAATGAGGTTCATTCTCGTGTTACGCATCACATTTGAGCTTCTGCAAGAACCCATGAGGTTCATTCTCGTGTTACGCAGCACGTTTGAGCTTCAGCAAGAACCAATGAGGTTC
Organism: Rhinichthys osculus; assembly: GCA_029959095.1. NCBI lineage: Eukaryota > Metazoa > Chordata > Actinopteri > Cypriniformes > Leuciscidae > Rhinichthys > Rhinichthys osculus. Next base: position 3,485,432 of record JARWKJ010000004.1, read on the forward strand.
ATTCTCGTGTTACGCATCACATTTGAGCTTCTGCAAGAACCAATGAGGTTCATTCTCGTGTTACGCAACACGTTTGAGCTTCAGCAAGAACCAATGAGGTTCATTCTCGTGTTACGCAGCACGTTTGAGCTTCTGCAAGAACCAATGAGGTTCATTCTCGTGTTACGCATCACATTTGAGCTTCTGCAAGAACCAATGAGGTTCATTCTCGTGTTACGCAGCACGTTTGAGCTTCAGCAAGAACCAATGAGGTTAATTCTCGTGTTACACATCACATTTGAGCTTCTGCAAGAACCAATGAGGTTCATTCTCGTGTTACGCAGCACGTTTGAGCTTCTGCAAGAACCAATGAGGTTCATTCTCGTGTTACGCATCACGTTTGAGCTTCTGCAAGAACCAATGAGGTTCATTCTCGTGTTACGCAACACGTTTGAGCTTCAGCAAGAACCAATGAGGTTCATTCTCGTGTTACGCATCACGTTTGAGCTTCTGCAAGAACCAATGAGGTTAATTCTCGTGTTACGCATCACGTTTGAGCTTCTGCAAGAACCAATGAGGTTAATTTGCGTGTTACGCAGCACGTTTGAGCTTCAGCAAGAACCAATGAGGTTCATTCTCGTGTTACGCATCACGTTTGAGCTTCTGCAAGAACCAATGAGGTTCATTCTCGTGTTACGCATCACGTTTGAGCTTTTGCAAGAACCAATGAGGTTAATTTGCGTGTTACGCATCACGTTTGAGCTTCAGCATGAGCCAATGAGGTTCATTCTCGTGTTACGCAGCACGTTTGAGCTTCAGCAAGAACCAATGAGGTTCATTCTCGTGTTACGCATCACGTTTGAGCTTCTGCAAGAACCAATGAGGTTCATTCTCGTGTTACGCATCACGTTTGAGCTTCTGCAAGAACCAATGAGGTTAATTTGCGTGTTACGCATCACGTTTGAGCTTCAGCAAGAACCAATGAGGTTCATTCTCGTGTTACGCATCACGTTTGAGCTTCTGCAAGAACCAATGAGGTTAATTTGCTTGTTACGCATCACGTTTGAGCTTCAGCAAGAACCAATGAGGTTCATTCTCGTGTTACGCATCACGTTTGAGCTTCTGCAAGAACCAATGAGGTTCATTCTAGTGTTACGCATCACGTTTGAGCTTCTGCAAGAACCAATGAGGTTCATTCTAGTGTTACGCATCACGTTTGAGCTTCTGCAAGAACCAATGAGGTTCATTCTAGTGTTACGCATCACGTTTGAGCTTCAGCAAGAACCAATGAGGTTCATTCTAGTGTTACGCATCACGTTTGAGCTTCTGCAAGAACCAATGAGGTTCATTCTCGTGTTACGCATCACGTTTGAGCTTCTGCAAGAACCAATGAGGTAATTTGCGTGTTACGCATCACGTTTGAGCTTCAGCAAGAACCAATGAGGTTCATTCTCGTGTTACGCATCACGTTTGAGCTTCAGCAAGAACCAATGAGGTTCATTCTAGTGTTCCGCATCACGTTTGAGCTTCTGCAAGAACCAATGAGGTTCATTCTCGTGTTACGCATCACATTTGAGCTTCTGCAAGAACCAATGAGGTTCATTCTCATGTTACGCATCACGTTTGAGCTTCAGCAAGAACTAATGAGGTTCATTCTCGTGTTACGCATCACGTTTGAGCTTCAGCAAGAACCAATGAGGTTCATTCTAGTGTTACGCATCACGTTTGAGCTTCTGCAAGAACCAATGAGGTTCATTCTCGTGTTACGCATCACGTTTGAGCTTCTGCAAGAACCAATGAGGTTAATTTGCGTGTTACGCATCACGTTTGAGCTTCAGCAAGAACCAATGAGGTTCATTCTCGTGTTACGCATCACGTTTGAGCTTCAGCAAGAACCAATGAGGTTCATTCTAGTGTTCCGCATCACGTTTGAGCTTCTGCAAGAACCAATGAGGTTCATTCTCGTGTTACGCATCACATTTGAGCTTCTGCAAGAACCAATGAGGTTCATTCTCATGTTACGCATCACGTTTGAGCTTCAGCAAGAACTAATGAGGTTCATTCTCGTGTTACGCATCACGTTTGAGCTTTAGCAAGAACCAATGAGGTTCATTCTCATGTTACGCATCACGTTTGAGCTTCAGCAAGAACTAATGAGGTTCATTCTCGTGTTACGCATCACGTTTGAGCTTTAGCAAGAACCAATGAGGTTCATTCTCGTGTTACGCATCACGTTTGAGCTTCAGCAAGAACCAATGAGGTTCATTCTAGTGTTCCGCATCACGTTTGAGCTTCTGCAAGAACCAATGAGGTTCATTCTCGTGTTACGCATCACATTTGAGCTTCTGCAAGAACCAATGAGGTTCATTCTCATGTTACGCATCACGTTTGAGCTTCAGCAAGAACTAATGAGGTTCATTCTCGTGTTACGCATCACGTTTGAGCTTCAGCAAGAACCAATGAGGTTCATTCTCATGTTACGCATCACTTTTGAGCTTTAGCAAGAACCAATGAGGTTCATTCTCGTGTAACGCATCACGTTTGAGCTTCAGCAAGAACCAATGAGGTTCATTCTCGTGTTACGCATCACGTTTGAGCTTCAGCAAGAACTAATGAGGTTCATTCTCGTGTTACGCATCACGTTTGAGCTTCTGCAAGAACCAATGAGGTTCATTCTCGTGTAACGCATCACGTTTGAGCTTCAGCAAGAACCAATGAGGTTCATTCTCATGTTACGCAGCACGTTTGAGCTTCAGCAAGAACCAATGAGGTTCATTCTCGTGTTACGCATCACGTTTGAGCTTCAGCAAGAACCAATGAGGTTCATTCTCATGTTACGCATCACTTTTGAGCTTCTGCAAGAATCAATGAGGTTCATTCTCGTGTTACGCAGCACGTTTGAGCTTCTGCAAGAACCAATGAGGTTCATTCTCGTGTTACGCAGCACGTTTGAGCTTCAGCAGGAACCAATGAGGTTCATTCTCGTGTTACGCAGCACATTTGAGCTTCAGCAAGAACCATTGAGGTTCATTCTCATGTTACGCATCACTTTTGAGCTTCTGCAAGAACCAATGAAGTTCATTCTCGTGTTACGCAGCACGTTTGAGCTTCAGCAAGAACCATTGAGGTTCATTCTCATGTTACGCATCACTTTTGAGCTTCTGCAAGAACCAATGAGGTTCTTTCTCGTGTTACGCATCACGTTTGAGCTTCAGCAAGAACCAATGAGGTTCATTCTCATGTTACGCATCACTTTTGAGCTTCTGCAAGAACCAATGAGGTTCATTCTCGTGTTACGCAGCACGTTTGAGCTTCTGCAAGAACCAATAAGGTTCATTCTCGTGTTACGCATCACGTTTGAGCTTCAGCAAGAACCAATGAGGTCCATTCTCATGTTACACATCACTTTTGAGCTTCTGCAAGAACCAATGAGGTTCATTCTCGTGTTACGCAGCACGTTTGAGCTTCTGCAAGAACCAATGAGGTTCATTCTCATGTTACGCATCACTTTTGAGCTTCTGCAAGAACCAATGAGGTTCATTCTCGTGTTACGCAGCACGTTTAAACTTCTGCAAGAACCAATAAGGTTTCTCTCTCGTGTTACGCATCACGTTTGAGCTTCTGCAAGAACCAATGAGGTTCATTCTCATGTTACGCATCACTTTTGAGCTTCTGCAAGAACCAATGAGGTTCATTCTCGTGTTACGCATCACGTTTGAGCTTCAGCAAGAACCAATGAGGTTCATTCTCGTGTAACGCATCACGTTTGAGCTTCAGCAAGAACCAATGAGGTTCATTCATAGCCTAAATTCAATATGTTCATCATACACTCACCGGCCACTTTATTAGGTACCCCATGCTAGTAACGGGTTGGACCCCCTTTTGCCTTCAGAACTGCCTCAATTCTTCGTGGCATAGATTCAACAAGGTGCTGGAAGCATTCCTCAGGGAGTTTGGTCCATATTGACATGATGGCATCACACAGTTGCTGCAGATTTGTCGGCTGCACATCCATGATGCGAATCTCCCGTTGCACCACATCCCAAAGATGCTCTACTGGGTTGAGATCTGGTGACTGTGGAGGCCATTTTAGTACAGTGAACTCATTGTCATGTTCAAGAAACCAATTTGAAATGATTAGAGCTTTGTGACATGGTGGAAGTAGCCATCAGAGGATGGGTACATGGTGGCCATAAAGGGATGGACATGGTCAGAAACAATGCTCAGGTAGGCCGTGGCATTTAAACGATGCCCAATTGGCACTAAGGGGCCTAAAGTGTGCCAGGAAAACATCCCCCACTCCATTACACCACCACCACCAGCCTGCACAGTGGTAACAAGGCATGATGGTTCCATGTTCTCATTCTGTTTACGCAAAATTCTGACTCTAACATCTGAATGTCTCAACAGAAATCGAGACTCATCAGACCAGGCAACATTTTTCCAGTCTTCAACTGTTCAATTTTGGTGAGCTCTTGCAAATTGTAGCCTCTTTTTCCTATTTGTAGTGGAGATGAGTGGTACCCGGTGGAGTCTTCTGCTGTTGTAGCCCATCCGCCTCAAGGTTGTGCGTGTTGTGGCTTCACAAATGCTTTGCTGCATACCTCGGTTGTAACGAGTGGTTATTTCAGTCACTGTTGCCCTTCTATCAGCTCGAACCAGTCTGGCCATTCTCCTCTGACCTCTGGCATCAACAAGGCATTTCCGCCCACAGAACTGCCGCTCACTGGATGTTTTTTCTTTTTCGGACCATTCTCTGTAAACCCTAGAGATGGTTGTGCGTGAAAATCCCAGTAGATTAGCAGTTTCTGAAATACTCAGACCAGCCCTTCTGGCACCAACAATCATGCCACGTTCAAAGTCACTCAAATCAACTTTCTTCCCCATACTGATGCTCGGTTTGAACTGCAGGAGATTGTCTTGACCATGTCTACATGCCTAAATGCACTGAGTTGCCGCCATGTGTTTGGCTGCTTAGAAATTAAGTGTTAACGAGCAGTTGGACAGGTGTACCTAATAAAGTGGCCGGTGAGTGTATAAAAGCGATCGGGTCTCTTCAGAAAATATGGACTAAACCGCTCAATTCATTTGGATTACTTTTACGATCTCTTTATGAACTTTTTGAAGCATCAAAGTGGTGGTGGGACAGAAACCTCAGATTTCATTCAAAATACATTCATTTGTGTTTCAAAGGTGAACGAAAGACTAGTGTGTTCAGAACGACATGAGGGCGAGTAAAAGATGACAGATTGTTCATTTTTGGGTGAACTAAACCTTTAATCTCTTGTTTTCAGCTTGGTTCTTGTTTTCAGCTTGGTTCTTGTTTTGCTTTTCTTTTGGCTTCTCATTCATTCTTGTCTGCCTACTTGTCTTTTTTTCCCTCGTATCCTGTTTAAATTTCATAAAGACGCCCGCTTACATGCACCGCTTCCACGCCGCACCGCTGCACCGCCGAAACCTAGACGCTCCAAGAAAGGTGTGTGTCAGCGCTCGTGTCTCCTCCTTCACCCCCTCCCAGATTTCACCTGCGTTTGGTTTGCTGAATTCCCAGCTTTCTGCTTCTGCATCAGGAACTCTGACCAAAGGGGGATACGAGCATTAGATATTCTTAGTGTTTTATTTTTCAACCACAGTCAGCATGAAATCAAAACTAACCTTTTAGTTATTCCAAATAAATATTCCTGGTTTTACTCTGCATGATTCAATGCATGTTATTGTAATGAAAACAATGCGTGAAAATGCAATAACTTTTGTGCTGATATATGCAAGGCTTTTCAGACAGAGAAAAGCAATATTAACCAATATGACATTCCATAATGAGTGCATTAATTGGAACTGCTATTTTTCTTCTGCCTCTTCTTCTTTTCTTTTTCTTATCTTTTTTTTAAGAAAAAATAAGCTTAAAAATATAATGATAGTAATATAAAATTTTAATTGACATTGTCAATTTCCATTCTTTTTGTAGAAAAAGTATGCAATTTCTTCTATATAATAATAATAATAATAATATTAAAAATGTTTGTCGTAATTGACATTTTTGTAAAGAAAATAAGCTGCAAATTGAAAATATAAAATAATAACAACAATATATAAATTGATAATATATAATAAAATATATGTTGTGGTAATTGACATTATGCTATAAATGCTGTCTTTTTTATAGAAAAAAGAAGCTAAAAATAAAAAAAACATATATAATAACAATGCATATTATAAACAATATTATCATATATAATATAAAATATAACTATTATTTTTTGTGGTACATAATGCCATAAATGTTGTCAAACTAAACTTGTATTTCACCTGGGATAATTCCTTTAAACTTGTACTTTCTAATGCTTGGACTCTCAACCCCCTTTGGTCAACTCACCATCTCTCACTGAAGTGTGTGTGTGTGTGTTTGTGGCTCATGAATGCTGCACTCATAAGCTCAATCGTTTTTATTGGGTTTTGTTTAGTTTGATTAGTCTTTTTCCCCATAATTCCAAGTGTCAATCAAGGTCAGGCAGCCAATCAGATCGTGTCTAACCCTTCCCTCCTCCCTCACTTCTGTCCTTCTCCAGTGGAGTCTTCTGCGGTGTGGGAGGACACGTCTGCTATAGACTCCTCCAGTCAAGGTTTGAAACCCTCAGTCCCGTCCTGTTTCTCTCTCTAACTTCTTCGTCATGTCTTCCTCCTCGGATATTTTCCAGCCGCATGTGTGTGACAGTTTAATTGCATATTAACGTGCTCTCGGATGATGCAACACTGCATGCTTTTACCATGGAGACGTGCCCTCATCACTAATTATGTTCTAACCACTAATTATCTTTTAGTCTCGCGTTTGACAGTTGTGCTTCTTTCCATCATGGTTGATTTTTGTTCACTTTGTGACCTGCATGGGATTTCTGTCATAAGTGCCTTTTTATTCTTTTCTCTCTTTTTATCAAGCAGTAGATATCAGAAGTTTTGCAAAGCCAGAAATATTGGCAACGATTAATCGCATCCAAAATATAAGTTTGTGTTTACACAATATATGTGTTTGTACTGTGTATAATTATTTTGTATATATAAATACACACACATGCATGTATATATTTAAGAAAAATGTGTTATTTATATATAAAATATTTATTATATATAATATAAATTATGTATAAATATATATACAGTATATACATGCAAATATTTCTTAAATATATACATGCATGTGTGTGTATTTATATATACAAAATAACTATACACAGTACACACACATATATTATGTAAACACAAACTTATATTTTGGATGCGATTAATCGCGAAGTTTTCATATCAGTTAAAAGTTTATGGCATTATCAGAAATGCACTTTTTAAATAATGGGCAATTTGGGCAGATTGTTCTACCCATGCAATTACAGTGTAACAAATATTTAAATTAAATCAGTTCATTGAAATTCTCAATTCGAGAAAATATGGCTATTAATTATAAAATCGAAGTTACTATTTCAATAATGCCCCAAAAAAACATAGCATAAACTGTTAGAATATATCTGATATGTATCAAAACCAATTAAAGAAACAGAACATTTGATGCACATAAAATATAATGTAATAGAGACCTCACCAGAGACCACTGTGATTGATTCACTTATTGACTTGGGCTGCATTTCCCAGAAGTTAATCAAAGAGGGTCCTGCTTAATTTCCGACCCGTAATTCCCCGATCTGTGAAAAGGCTCACTGAGATGGGGTTTGTTTGCCTTGCAGACCTGAGCCGCTCAGCCGCCCCGATGGGAAGCTCGAGACCCCGCAGGATGGTGGCCATCTTTGATTACGACCCGAGAGAAAGTTCCCCTAATGCAGACATAGAGGTGATGCCATTACTATTTATAATATTAGTTAAAAAAAAATTTTTTAAAGAGTCTGCGCTGGGTGAAATGAGTCTATGCTGTATGGAAGCTTGTTTCCGCCACTGAATAAAAAAAATAATAATAATAATTGCGACTTTTTATCTCACAATTGCGAGATATGAAGCCAGAATTGTGAGAAATAAAGTCGCAATTGCGAGATATAAAGTCGCAAATCTGAGAAATAAAGTCCCAATTGCGAGATATGAAGTCACAATTCTGATAAATAAAGTCGCAATTGCGAGATATAAAGTCGCAATTCTGAGAAATAAAGTCACAATTGCGAGATATAGTCACAATTCTGAGAAATAGTCGCAATTGCGAGAAATAAAGTCGCAAATCTGAGAAATAAAGTCGCAATTGTGAGATATGAAGTCACAATTCTGAGAAATAAAGTCGCAATTGCGAGATATGAAGTCACAATTCTGAGAAATAAAGTCGCAATTGCGAGATATGAAGTCACAATTCTGAGAAATAAAGTCGCAATTGCGAGATATAGTCGCAATTCTGAGAAGTAAAGTCGCAATTGCGAGATATAGTCGCAATTCTGAGAAGTAAAGTCGCAATTGCGAGATATAAAGTCACAATTCTGAGAAATAGTCGCAATTGCGAGAAAAAAAGACAGAATTGAGACTTTTTATCTCACAATTCTGACTTTTTTTCTCACAATTGCGAGTTTATATCTCGCAATTCTGACTTTATAACCAGCAATTGCGACTTTATATCAATCAATTCTGACTTTATATCTCGCAATTCTGACTTTATAACACATAATTGCGAGTTTATATCTCGCAATTCTGACTTTATAACCAGCAATTGCGACTTTATATCAATCAATTCTGACTTTATATCTCGCAATTCTGACTTTATAACACGCAATTCTGACTTTGTAACACGCAATTGCGACTTTATATCACGCAATTCTGACTTTATATCTCACAATTCTGACTTTGCAACACGCAATTGCGACTTTATATCACGCAATTCTGACTTTATATCTCACAATTCTGACTTGATAACACGCAATTCTGACTTTGTAACACGCAATTGCGACTTTATATCACGCAATTCTGACTTTATATCTCACAATTCTGACTTTATAACACGCAATTGCGACTTTATATCACGCAATTCTGACTTTATATCTCGCAATTCTGATGTAAACTCGCAATTATGAGAAAAAAAGTCAGAATTGTGAGATAAAAAGTCGCAATTACCTTTTTTATTTTTCCTTCTGTGGCGGAAACAAGCTTCCATAATGCTGACTTTGTGTGTCTAATGTTTAATGATTCCTCAACATCTCCAGGCTGAGCTGATCTTCAGTGCGGGCGACGTCATCTATGTGCTCGGGGACATGGACGATGACGGCTTCTACTATGTGAGTTTCTTCTCCTTCAGTGTTTTTGTTTTATTCTGTATGCCTTTTAAGTATATCCATAGCACCGCCCTGCTTCATATTTGCTGAATGAAATCCAATACTTGTTTCTTTACTAATTTTGTGGTGCTGATTCCAAAAATAGTGCCTTAAAGGAGAACTCCGGCGCAAAATGAACCTTTGGTCTAATAAAACATTAGTACCTAGTCAACCGTTCTCTGAGATTTGTTTTCATGATGATCGAATGTAAAGAGTTTTATCTCTAAAAACTGTTTAGCGTATAACGCTAGTAATGGGGGCATCTATTAAGTAAAAATAAATCGCTAGTTTATACCACTAACAAGACTCAAAATAGCCCCACACTAACACAGTAACATAATGAGGGTCCCTACATGCAAAACGAAGCATTGAGAACTTTGTAAGTGTACAGACCGTTTAATAAGAAGATATTTTATAAAGACAGTCCACTTCGTGTATACAGACAGGAGCCATCTTTGGAAAACAGTCTCGACTAGTCAAATCACGAACGCCATTCATACAGTTCAGCTCACTTAGCATGTTGTTCGTGGTTTGACTAGTCGAGACTGTTTTCCAAAGATGGCTCCTTGCACACTGAGTCCGAAATTTTCGTATGCGTTTTTTCGTATTCATGAGTCGGTGGCTCTGAATTGTCAAAACACCATTCAAACTGCTTGCTACGGATGCGAAAAACGCAGAAAATCAAAGCCGATTCGATTTTTTTTTGACGAGGGAAAGTTTCGGAGGCAGTGTGCAAGCGTGACTCGTCGTATTTATTTTTTAACGTGCGAAAAATTCGGACGCGAATTTCGGACTCAGTGTGCAAGGGCCTTTACTCACAAAATATGAGCATTTTTGCTTTCGACATCTATTTGTAAGATGAAGAAGTCTTGTATTATCCCTTAATCACCAGAAAAACTGCCTCAAAGACATGATGGTAACACTTTACTTAAAGGGGTGTGCATAAGACTGACATGACACTTTCATAAACATGACATGGCACATGACACATGTCATGAATATGAAGGAGGTTTATGCATGTTTATGACAACTGTCATTAAGTGTCATTCGCTCAATTATGACATTTTTTATGCAAATATGACATTGCTTGAGATGTCTTTGTTATGACAACTTGACATAAACCAATATATCATAACCTGTCAGTGTCTTGGTCATGACAACTTGACATTACCAAGACAACATAAATTGTCATAAATATGTCATAAACATGACATAGCAGATTAATTATCAAACTTAAGAAACCAATTAGCTTTATGGGTTAACATTACATTAAACTGTCAGGTGGTTGGTTTTGACACTGGCTGTCATAAGGCCATTATAACTGTGTCATGAATATTTTTCTTGGCCTCGACTACAGTGGTACACATTGAATTTGTCATTAAACAGTTATAATGGCTTCATGACAGCCAATGTCAAAACCAACCACCTGACAGTTTAATGTAATGTTAACCCATAAAGCTAATTAGTTTCTTAAGTTTGATAATTAATCTGCTATGTCATGTTTATGACAGGCTGTGTTGTCTTGGTAATGTCAAGTTGTTATGACAAAGACACTGACAGGTTATGATGTATTGGTTTATGTCAAGGTGTCATAACAAAGACATCTCAAACAATGTCATATTTGCATTCAAAATGTCATAATTGAGCGAATGACACTTAAAGGATTACCGTAAAACTTCAAATAATAGCCGAGTCCCAAATAGACGCCTGTCTCTTTTACACGCCTGGTGTGGCTGCAGGTTTGGGTAAATAAAGGCCGGTCTCAAATAGAGGCCGGGTCTGTTTTTTAGTTTCGGCTTGTATTCAATCCTCTAAAACCGTCAGATTGTCTGCTTTTTGGCGGCCGCCAAAGTAAATTTTTGTCCCTCCAAAGCCTTTTTTGATCGATGAGTGATGTAGAATAGAATGACTGCTGCGCTTGACAGGGCGCGTTACGAGAGAGAGAGAGCGCCCCGGCCGCGCGCGCGCACACACACTCACGTCTTCAAACAACACGAGCGCTGTCTTGCTCTCTCTCCCTCGCGCATATTAAATCAAAATCAATTGACGCGATAGTAAAAGGTCGGAAGACCGCAGTTTCACGTGGAGCATTTGGAGATTTTTAGAGATTAGAGACAGGCCTATACACTCAATGAACGACATCTCAACACTAAATTATAAAGGCCTGTCTCATACAGACGCCTGTCTCAAATACAAGCCGGTGCAGTTCGACGATTTGGGAAAATAAAAGCCCGGGCTACAATTTGAAGTTTTACGGTAGTTCACTTTAAAAAAAACTTTTGCTGATAATTTACTCACCCCCATGTCATCCAAGATGTCCATGTCTTTCTTTCTTCAGCCGAAAAGAAATTAAGGTTTTTGATATAAACATTCCAGGATTTTTCTTCATATAATGCACTTTGCTGGGCACCAAACGGTTCAAGGTCCAAAAGACAGTTTCAGTGCAAACTGCAAACTGTTCAAAGGGCTTTAAACGATTGGAGACTATGAATAAGGGTCTTATCAAGCGAAACGATCGCTCATTTCAAAAATAAATAGCAAAGTTTAAGTTTAATAATGTCAAATGCTCGCCTTGCTCTGTTCTGTGATGCACGTTCGTGACTCTCCTGTTCGAACTCGTTCATCAAAATGAACAAATCTTTTTTTGAGTCATTTGGTTCATTTAACGAACGAAATGAACGAAATGACTCGGAAAAAGATTAGTTCATTTTGATGAACGAGTTCGAACAGGAGAGTCACACAGAACAGAGCAAGGCGAGCATTTGAGATTATAAAACTTAAACTTTGTTATTTCTTTTTGAAATGAGCGATCCTTTCGCTTGATAAGACCCTTATTCATCGTCTGGAATCGTTTAAAGCCCTTTGAACAGTTTGCAGTTTGCACTGAAAGGTCTTTTGGACCTTGAACCGTTTGGTGCCCAGCAAAGTGCATTATATGAAGAAAAATCCTGGAATGTTTTCATCAAAAACATTAATTTCTTTTCGACTGAAGAAAGAAAGACATGGACATCTTGGATGACATGGGGGTGAGTAAATTATCAGCAAAAGTTTTTTTTAAAGTGAACTAATCCTTTAATGACAGTTGTCATAAACATGCATAAAACCTCCTTGTCATGTCAAAGGTGTCATAAAGGTGTCATGTCAGTCGTATACACACCCCTTCAAGTAAAGTGTTACCGCTCTCTCAAGGACATGTTTAATAAGATCCTTCCAGAAAAAGTTTTCACATTTTCATCACACATATATTTAAAACGCATTTTATTTATTTGTTTTTTAATTAATTTTTTTAGTTTTTAATTGTATTATTTATTTTAAATAAAATTATTGTAAAAAAAAAGCCTTTCTATTAATTTTATTGTTTTTATTATTTTATTTATTTGTATATATATATATATTTTTTTTTTTGGAATATTTTTTTCAAGATGCAGGGCTGCGTAATAAATCGTGTGAAAGTATTGTGTTATGATCAAGTATGATTGACCGCGTATAAGCAAAGCAGCAGTGCATGATGGGGTTTTGCTGATGTTTTCAGGGCGATCTCAACGGACACAAAGGCCTCGTTCCTTCCAACTTCCTGCAAGCTTTCCCTGAGCCGGAAGAGGACGCCGTGACCGAGAGCCGCAGAGACTCACAGGTGTGTGTTCCCTGCATGCATTACCGCCAATCATTGCACGCATCTTCTGTCTGTTCTGTCCATCACAGCGTAACCGTGTCATTGATTAACAGCATTAGTTTCTCCAGCTGTCGTTTGTTCTGCATGTCGTCTTATGTGTGTTTTATCTCTTTGTGTTTGTTTTTATTTTTGCATGGTTTTCAGAAGCACAGGAGAGGTGTTCACTTTAAACAGTGACCGTAAGTCTTTCATAGATCTGAAACCCTCTCTAGTGTCTCCTTTCCTAAACACAGGGACTCTAAACTTCATTCTGTGAAACTGATGAATTATACCTTAAAGGGGTCATATAATGGTACATGCACTTTTACAAGTTGATTGTACTGAAATGTGTGTTGGCAGTGCCTGTACACAACCATCATATAATGATAAAAATCCATCCAGTGTTTTTGTTTTAATCTCCTTATACACTCTAAAAAATGCTGGGTTGTTTTAACCCAATTTTGGGTCAAACATGGACAAACCCAAATGTTGGGTTAAAAATGAAATTTAAAAATGTAACCCAACGGCTAGGTTTGTCCATATTTGACCCAAATTTGGGTTAAAACATCCCATCATTTTTTAGTGTGCATGTTTTCCCCTGCCTCAAATCGAGCCGTTCGAGCCTGTGACGTCAGTAAATCGGACGCCCCTCCCACGATTGTTGATTGACAGCAGTGTTTCGACACAGACCCGCCCTGAGCGAGCTGTCATCATAGTCCATCATTGTTGATATGCTGGAGCACTGTCTATGAGCAGAATGGCTCTAAGCGATTGTGGTGTTCTGTTCTTGGGTGTAATAATGAACACAGTCATTTTAATGTTCCTAAATCCGAACCGCTGAAGACGCAGTGGCTGAGTTTGTTTTCGAAGGGAATATTCCCCACGAGCAACGTCAATGCTCTCATGTTTGGGCGAATCATTTCTCACCAGACTGCTTATAAACGAGGGTCAGTATAAAGCTGGTTTTGCTAAGAAGCTGCTCATGAATAAAGAATCAGTACCAACTATTTATGTTCCCTCTGCACCTCCAGAAGAAGTGAGTGTAAGTTGTATAAACCTTTATATTAATCTTTGCAAATCGCGAAAAAAAGTTTTTCATGACCATTAGTTGTAACGTCAATCTGTCAATGAACTAACGTATGCATCTGTAAACACATAGCGTTCGTACATCTCACTAAGTTACTCTACCCTGCCAGTACACAAAGATAGATCAAAGTGACATTACGTTAACCAACCATTCGAGCCTTAATTGTCAAACTTTGCGGCCGCCATCTTGTTCCGGGTGCGACTCCGGTTCAAACTGATACGGTTGCACAGATGTGTCCTCAGAGACTCCCGCTGCCATTCTCTCCCCAAAATATCCCCTCAACTGTTGTCAAGGCAACACTCCCATGCGAACAGAGGGGCGGAGTCAGCGAAGCTCATTATCATTTAAAGGCATATGCACTGAAACGCCGTGCTGAAAACAGAGCTGTTTTTGACCAGGTAAAATTAGTGTTTTCTTACAATACTAATGACAATTTTTAATTAAGGTATATTACAAACTTTTCATTTAGACCCTAAACATTCATATTAACTCGTACAAAAATGGCATTATATGACCCCTTTAATTATACCAGAGATGAATGTGTTAGTTTGAAATGACACATCCTCAGTTACTCGCCCTCTTTTTCCCCGAACCCGTATGAGTGTGTCTTCTGTGGAGCACAAAAGGAGAGTGTTTTCTAAGCTGTCGAGCTCAGAAAAAGACACAAAATAATATTATTATCTTTTATAGATCCAATTTAGTAGAATCTCAAATTATGCATTGAGAAAAAAATGCACATTGCATCAAACTCTCTTCCTTTTTACACAATTTTACAATGATATATCATCCCTAAAACTATTGTCAGCCAGTGTGTTTTAGTATTATTTATATACTATTATAGCATTAGATAAAATGTTGAATAGGTGTTTTAATTTCAGTTTGTTTTAGCAATTTTGTTGTGCCTTTGTCTTTTTTATTCTTTTTTTAAACCATTTAGGGTTGATTTATTTTTATTTCAGTATTAGTTTTAGTTTAGTTTTTATTGATTTCTAGTTAGCAACATTTCTAATTTAGTTTTTACTTCTATTTATTTATTTAATATTTTATTTTAGCTTTATTTCTGTTAACAAAAATGATTCAGTAATTTTACATTCTACATTCCCAACATTCTTCAAAATATCTTTTGTGTTCTACAGAAGAAAGTGGCTGAAAAATGATGAGATTTTTAATTTTTTAGCTGTACTTTTTTTAGCCCTTTAAACTTAAATCAATATGTCATGTTCATTTGTTGTCTCTTCATGTCATGGGTTCTCTCTCCCTTCTCCTCATGAGCTGGTTTGGTATTTGAGCGGAAGCATTTTTAAGATCATGTCAGTGTGTGTCCGATCTGGCTCTGTGTGTTTCTGTTGCTACTTTGGATCACCACAATATCTCATGTAGGCAGCCATTTTACATAGAGAGCTCTCTCAAGGACATGTTTAATAAGATCCTACCAGAAAATGTTTTCACATTTTCCTCATATATATATATATATATAAAACACATTTATTTTATTTTATTTTATTTTATACAACTCTCATGTAATTAGTAGAAAGTTAACTCTCTCTCAGCTCTTTTTTATTTTTTATATTTATTTTATTATTATTTTAATTGTATGTCCTTTTATTTTATTTTATTACATTTATATATATATTAGAAATTTGAAAAATTGAATTAATTTTTTTATTATATATATATAAATGTAATACATTTTTTCAAATTTTCATCATACATATATTTAAAATACATTTTATTTTATTTTTTGTTTTTTTATATTTATTTCTTTTTATTTTCTTTTATTTATTTTATACAACTCTCATGTAATTAGTAGAAAGTTAGCTCTCTCTCAGGTCTTTTTTTTAAATAATTTTTTATATTTTATTATTATTTTAATTTTATGTCCTTTTATTTAATTTCATTGCATTATATATATCAAATAAAAAAATATAAAAATTTTCAAATTTTCATCATACATTTAAAACACATTTTATTTTTTATTTAAA
This sequence comes from Rhinichthys osculus, assembly GCA_029959095.1. Taxonomy (NCBI): domain Eukaryota; kingdom Metazoa; phylum Chordata; class Actinopteri; order Cypriniformes; family Leuciscidae; genus Rhinichthys; species Rhinichthys osculus. The sequence goes on from JARWKJ010000004.1 coordinate 3,501,416, forward strand.
TTTTTTACATTTATTTTATATTTATTTCATTTTATTTTTTACAACTCTCATGTAACTAGTTGACAGTTAAGCTCTTTCTCAGCTCTTTTTTTATTTATTTTTTATATTTATTTTATTATTATTTTAATTTTATGTCCTTTTATTTAATTGAATTACATATATATATATATATATATATATATATATAAAAATATAAAATATTTTTAATTTTCATCATACATACATTTAAAACATATTTTATTTCATTTGTATTTTTTTATTTTTTTTATTTTTATTTTTATTTTATGTCCTTTTATTTAATTTAATTACATATATATATATATATGTAATTAAATTAAATAAAATATATATATATATATATATATATATATATATATATATATATATATATATATATAAATGTAATTACATTTTTAAAATTTTCATCATACATACATTTAAAACACATTTTATTTCATTAGTATTTTTTTTTTTTTTTTTTTTAATTTAATTGAACTCTTATGTACTCATGTTTTGCCTTGCGTCTGCCAGGTGAGCCAGACAGAATCGTCTGAGCATCTGGACCCCGTGAGCTGCTCTCAGCCAGACCCGGATCCCCCAGCTCAGCCTGACCCGACCCCTGACCCGACCCCTGACCCGAGCCCGGCCCTGACCCGCTCTCCTCCGCTCCCCGAGAAGAAGAAGAAGGGTTTCTTCTCCAAGGGCAGAAAGCTCTTCAGAAAGCTGGGCTCCAGCAAGAAAGAGTAGCGCATCGGCTGTGAGCGGGACGGATCTGCAGATTGCACTTTTCCTCGTGTGTGTGTGTGTGTGTGTGTGTGGTGTCAGTGTGAGTGTGTGACCGAACAAATAGGAGAATCGTTCTCATTCTCAGATTTTTTGCCATTATGACGCAAATTTACCAGCGCTTTCGTGTGTCGGACTGTTTCTTCTTTTTGCAAGGCAAATAATCGCAATAGAAGTTTCACCAAAGCTGTGAATAGAGCTCATGCTAACTTTAATAACAGCATCTAGACATGAAATAACAATCAAGCATCATCCACTGAAAGGCAAAGCACACTTATGAGGAGATATGAAATAACGTTGATTCCAAGAATTCTGGAAAATAACACGGGGAGTGACAAAATAAAAGTCACTACAGAAATATTTTGCACTACAAGTAAGGGTCCAAGACTGCAGAACTGTGTCCCTCCCTTCATCCGCTTTACGCTGAGGATGATGATGATGATGATGATGTTTCCCGAAGATTATTCAAAACTCAAAACTCAAATCTGTGCATATTATTCCAGGAGAAAATATGAATGATCACAGACGAGGCTGAAAGCTTCTCCTATGTTTGATAGTACATCCCAGTTGCAGTTCAATCCATATTATTATTACCGGTATTATTATTCTACTGAGAATAGCGTTTTATTATATTCTACACACTTATGTGCTTTTTTTATTGAGATTAATCAATGAGGATTTCGTTATGCGTTATTATTTAAAACTTTCATTGGCTCAAACTATAAACACAACATTTATTATCGGCTTCGACTCCTTGATTTATGTAATTTGCATGATGAAATGGCATTTTGAACCACGTTATTTTGATCCGTCTGTAAACGCGATATCGTGCGTCTGATTCTGTACAGGTTTTATTGATCATAATGAACCGTGTTTTAGTTCAGCTTTGCCTTTTCTCAAACTCGTCGACATGGAACTCTAATAACAATAATAATTCATTCACTTATGTCTGATATGGTATAAATGTATGTGTGTGTGTGTGTGTGTGTGTGTGTGTGAGAGACAGAAACATTGGCTTCTTTCTGCATGAGCTCTTGTCTTAACTTTTTCTCAATGTAATGGTTTTGTTCCTCTTTTCTTTTCCTCCGTTTTAGGAGCGTTGTAAAGTCACAGCATGTGAGCATAACACCACACACACACACACACCCGCAACACACACTCATATCGCAGCTTGTAACACCCTGCTAAAGTTAGTTTGAAATGCTAGCATGTCTTTTCTGGTCTCACAGGGCTCATGTCAAATGATTTCTCAGGTTTTGCGTCTTAAGTCAGCTCGCGCTCATCTTAGGCGAGACTGTCCGAAACACACAGTTGATCTTCTTGCCAAAAAACTACAGCGACTAACAACCAATCACAGAGCGCCAGCCGTTTAGAGGGGCGGAGCTAGGGCCACGACCTCACAGACAGGAAGTAAGTTTCAAACGTTCTACCGAATACACTGCAAAAAGAACATACTTAAATCAAGAGAAGCAAAATGATTATAGTCTTGTTTTCTGAAAAATATGTGTGTTGCTTAAAACAAGAAAAATATCTGCCCATTCCCTTTGAATTACGCTTATTTTTCTTGTTTTATGCATAAACTTTCATGCATTCTTTGGAAAACTTGCTTTGCTTTGAAAATAGTTGTTTTGCAGTGTAGGCAGAAAGCATTGTTTTCAGCATTACTTCATGCTACTTTGATTGCACTGAATTATTATAATGCATTAAACAAGCTTATCTTCTGGGTAGCGATGCACTGTACAGCCGCTGGATCTACACACTCCCCTCGCTGCACTATAGTCCAGACGCATGCTGTGATTCCCTCGAGGAGCGCACACACCTGACCCTAACCGTCGCTACTGCAAGTAGGCGTATCCTAGGCCATAATAAACTAGCCTTATAAGACCGTGCTTAGTCTTAACTTCAAGTTTACTACAGCTGTGTTTGTAATGACTGCATGCATGATGGGTTTCCATCTATACTCGGCCTTATTTATTCTATTTATGTGTCGTAGTAGTTGCACGTACCTCGCGTTTGTGTGTTTTGCAAAAATGATGTTCTTCCTCGGTGTTTTGTCCACTGTGAATATCCAAACGTTCTCAAATCATGATGCAAAATGACTGAAGATACAGGTGAAACTCGAAAAATTAGAATATTGTGCAAAGCAAAAGTTCATTTATTTCAGTAATTCAACTTAAAAGGTGAAACTAATATATTATATAGACTCATTACATGCAAAGTGAGATATTTCAAGCCTTTATTTGTTATAATTTTGATGATTATGGCTTATCTTATGAAAACCCCAAATTCAAAATTAGAATATTGTGAAAACATTTTCATATCTGTAAGCCATAATCATCAAAATTATGACAAATAAAGGCTTGAAATATCTCACTTTGCATGTAATGAGTCTATATAATATATTAGTTTCACCTTTTAAGTTGAATTACTGAAATAAATTGCACCATATTCTAATTTTTCGAGTTTCACCTGTATCAAGTTATGTGAAAATGAACCGACCAATAAGGGCGGAAAAATCAACTTTATTTAAAGGGAAAACGAGATCATTTTCTGACCCCATTTGTTCTCGTTTCAAGCATTTTTCATTTCTTTTTCTTAAGTAAATATGCATCTTGATTTAAAAATGTTTATTTGCACTGTCTGGAACACAAGACCGAAAGAAACTCATTTGTTTTGCTGTGCGGTGTTGAAGGTCGGTGTATTTTTGTGATTTGAGGTATGATATTTTCATACGTTCAGAAAGAGACTCTATTCTTGTGTGTGTAGCAGAAGGTGGATGTTTTTTGTAAATTTTTCTAATGCGTTTTATGTGTGGAAACTTACCTGTAAATAATGCTTCTCTTGGGTAAAGTATTTTTTGTGCATGCCGAAACCATGTTTTTGGATAGTCACACGGGCATCATGCTTCGTGAGGGACGTCGTAGTGATTTACTTGAATGACTTGTTGCAATATGGACTTTTTACAGAAATAAAGTATATTTTCACATAAAATGAGTGCGTGTTGTGAATGATGAGAGACGAAACCGTGTTTTATTTCTTTGTTTTATTGAAGTTTTAAAACATCACGTTGCATTTCAGAAGACGCATGTTTTGGATGATTTGGCTTTAGTTTCTGTAAGCGCACCACCGTCTCACGTGGACGTGTTTTGACACTATGAGACGTGTGCGGCTTTACGAAACAAAGCGACTTCCTCTTTTCTCTTTCCCGTCGTTCTGCGTCGAGCGCCGTGAAGTTTCCCAGCAGCCAACAGTACACTCATCCATAAAGTAGGAAACACTACACTGTGGCGAGGGGTTTAGTAGTGCTTTCTACTTTATGGATGACTGCACTGTACATCCAAGTGTCCAGGTGTCCACGTCTCCTCTCTGGAGCTCCTGATAAACGCTTGAGATCTCAAGCTCCTCCTCCACACACACACACACACACACACACTTGTGCACAACATGTGAACCCCACCCAAACTTCACACAGCCTTTAAACTGCTATTTGAACAAACGACGTGCGAAATCAAACAGTTTTCGCAATTCGTTGAACCAAATTATTTGGTGCACAATGTTCAAACTTACAACAAATATCCTGCAACAAACATTTAGTTGAAGTGCATTAAAGTCTATACACAATTACATCAACTTTTGAAAACGGCTGGATTGAAATAAAAATGTTAGAAATGCTCAATGCGTCACAAAACCAACATCTTCCCTTTACATCACACGGCAGCCATTTTGATCGACATGAGTACGCCTTTTTCCATCAAACGAAGGCGTTTTCTCACAGATACATATTTAAAATGCTCGTGTGTATTAAAAAAAGAAACTGCTATGATAGAAAAAAATCTGAACAGAAATTTTAAAAAATAATAATTCGATGTGATTAGTTAATAATCAATATTAAAATACAGCACTGTTTGTTGCATTCCAAAAACTGTGGACTTTTAACATTTTAGCTTAACAGAAACAATTCTTAAAAAATAATTCGACTATTATCAAACAGATTTTGTACATGCGTCAATGGATAATCCGACATAAAGTGAAAAATGTGAAAATATTAATGCAAAAGATTAACACATAAAGTCACGCATCATGTGATACAGTAATA
>JARWKJ010000004.1:3511294-3591294 GCA_029959095.1 Rhinichthys osculus
AGAAATAGAAGTTGCTAACCGTTAACCAAACCCTAACCCGTTCATTAATATTACTCATACTAAAACTCCCAAAACAGATTCTGGAGGATGAGTTCTTCAAACAGTGGGCGAGAGGATGTGCTGATACACTTCAGCTTGTGATCGTTATTAAGAGGGGTCGTTAATAACGATAAAATAAAAATTAGGATTTTATACCTAATGGATCCCGATATCTTGCTCCTCTGGAGACTCCAGGTTGCAGTTCTAGTAAATGGAGGCGCTGGAGACTAAAGAGTTCCTGATGGTTTCACACTTAATTCTTCACCTTCATTCTTAATTCTTTTGCAGTTAAAGGGTTAGTTCACCCAAAAATGAAAATGATGTCATTAATGACTCTCCCTCGTGTCGCTCCAAGCCCGTCAGACCTCCGTTCATCTTCAGAACACAGTTTAAGATATTTTAGATTTAGTCCGAGAGCTTTCTGTCCCTCCATTGTAAATGTGTGTACGGTATACTGTCCTTGTCAAGAAAGGAAATAAAGACATCATCAAAGTAGTCCATGTGACATCAGTGGGTTAGTTAGAGTGTGTTGAAGCATCGAAAATACATTTATACGAAATACATGCATTTTTTTGCTCAGCCATATTTATTTGAACCCGAATACACGGGCGCACCAGACACACACACACACACACACACACACACACACACACACACACACCAGACACACATCAGCAGTGTCTTACGTCAGCAGCGGCACTGAACGCGGATCCACAACAGAACCAGAATACACACACACACACACACACACACCAGACACACGTCAGCAGCGGCACTGAACGCGGATCCACAACAGAACCAGAATACACACACACACACACACACACACACACCAGACACACGTCAGCAGTGGCACTGAACGCGGATCCACAACAGAACCAGAATACACACACACACACACACACACACACACACACACACACACACCAGACACACGTCAGCAGCGGCACTGAACGCGGATCCACAACAGAACCAGAATACACACACACACACACACACACACACACCAGACACACGTCAGCAGCGGCACTGAACGCAGATCCACAACAGAACCAGAATACACACACACACACACACACACACCAGACACACGTCAGCAGCGGCACTGAACGCAGATCCACAACAGAACCAGAATACACACACACACACACACACACACCAGACACACGTCAGCAGCGGCACTGAACGCGGATCCACAACAGAACCAGAATACACACACACACACACACACACACACACACACACCAGACACACGTCAGCAGCGGCACTGAACGCGGATCCACAACAGAACCAGAATACACACACACACACACACACACACACACCAGACACACGTCAGCAGCGGCACTGAACGCGGATTCACAACAGAACCGGAACACAATACAATGCTGAATAAAGTCGTAGTTTTTGTTATTTTTGGAGCAAAATGTATTTTCGATGCTTCAACACACTCTAACTAACCCACTGATGTCACATGGACTACTTTGATGATGTCTTTATTTCCTTTCTGGACAAGGACAGTATACCGTACACACATTTACAATGGAGGGACAGAAAGCTCTCGGACTAAATCTAAAATATCTTAAACTGTGTTCTGAAGATGAACGGAGGTCTGACGGGCTTGGAGCGACACGAGGGAGAGTCATTAATGACATCATTTTCATTTTTGGGTGAACTAACCCTTTAACGTGTGTTTTCTTCTCCGCCTGTTTTCGTCTGACCCAAAGAGCATCTCACTGTCCGGTGCTCATGCCTGAACTGCAATCTCTAGTATTGCATCCTTATCATGGGCATTTAATAACTTTGGACTTTTCAGTCTGAGTTCTCTCTTTTTTGGCTTATTTTATCTGTAAAAGAACATGTCTAATAATTCTGCACACCTGAATATAAGGCGTTTTTCATTTCCAGCCTTCATGAACAAGTATATATCACGTATAAATGATTAAATAAAAAATTAATAGTAGTTATTAAGGCCTCGTTTACACTGTCAGTGAAATGTGACCCATTTCCGATTTTTTACTCGTATGCGACACAGATCGGATGTGTATGACAGTGTAAACAGGAAAAAAAAACGCATGCATTCGGATATTTCGAGATCGGTTTCAGGCCTCGTTCATATTTGGAAATAAATCAGATGTAAATCGGATATGTGCCAATGCGACAGTCATGTAAACAGGCAGATCGGATTTTCCGAGTTTAATGACGAGAGAAACCCCGACGCGCATCTGCGGATGGACGGATGGCCCGATTAAACATTGTGTCGTCATAGGAGAGGAATGTGGACACACGTTGACACAACACACCAAAGGTTGGCTTGCTCATCCTAAAATTTCGGACCCACTGCTCCTCGTTAAAGCCCGCCACGATCTCATGAAAGTGCGTTTATTGCACGATTTTTTTTCACGTGGCATTTACGCTAAAAATAGTTTTTGCGTGCATGATACGCACTTTATGGCGTTTAATACGCACGTTTACAGTGCGTATCATGCAAGCAAAAACTATTTGGCGTAGAAATGGCATGAGAAATAAAATTTGTGCTATATACTCACTTTTATGAGATCGTGTTGTATGTTCACCAGTCCTGAGATCTCGCTGCGCGTTCGTCCATCTGTGCAAGAAGACCCCTTTAAACATGCGCGATGTTTCAGTCAAGTCTAAACACATGACTCGGATATGGGTCACAATTTAAAGAACGTGTAAACGGACGGTCAAAAAAATTGGATAAAGGCAACAAATCAGAATTGGGCATCAAGACCTGCAGTGTAAACGAGGAGATTAATGTGGTTTGGAATAGGTCAAATGTGCCTGGAAACAAATATGATCAGGAAATCAACGTGCCTAATAATTCTGCACGCACTATCTATCTATCCACACACACACACACACACACACACACACACACACACACACACACATATACATAGGCTATATATAATCCACTTTGATTTCATGGTAAAGATACATGACTTTTTTCCACTCAAGAAACCACTAGTACACCCTTGTATTGTGGCGATGTGTTTTGTTTGCTCACATTTATCGAACTGTAGTTTAAATCAATCATCTACACTCAGTAGTGCACACTTCTCCAAATATGGACATCTAAGGAACCGACCAATAGCAGCGTCTCTAACAGACTGATAGAGAAGTGACGGTCCTTCTGAAGGAAGCGGCCCGTGAGCTTCACACACTCTGACTGAAGCTGTGTGTGTGTGTGTGTGTGTGTGTGTGTGTGTGTGTGTGTGTGTGTGTGTGATGATTCCCTTGCGATTGACCAACTAAACGTGTTTGTGTTTATGTGCGTGCATGTGTGTGTGTGTGTGTTTCCTCCCTCCATGATGTAACATGTTCTAATTAATAATGTTGGCCTGATAAGTTATATTTCAGTCTGAAGTGATTCTGATGTCAGGAGCTGATTGTGAATTCTCATTTTATTCTCTTGATGGATTTATTAAATATTCTGTTATTAATCACAAAATAATCCTGATTTTCAAGCTGAGCTGATCATTGCACTAAAAAAAACTACACTGTAAAATGTTTACGTTGCTCGTTCATTCTACTTTCTAATTCAATGTTTTACTTGGCATTTCTCTGTAATTATTAGTCAAATGTACAAGGTTTATCCTCCAGCTCATTGTTTTCAGTATAGAGATCAGTATAAATATTTCAAGCTTTATGAGTTTTAATCCGCTCAAACCGAGTGTGACGAGGCACGAGACTCGGTTCAGTTTGAAACAGGAAGCTGATGTGGATATGAGCTTCAATTCTTCTCATTTGATTATCAATCAAGCTCAGAAACTGAGCATTGTTTTTTTTTTTTGGCGTCTGATTGTATTATGAGGTTTTTTATGCTTGAAAAAAATTCAGTTAGCTTTCAAATCACAAAAATATTTTCTAAAACTACTTTGTAACTAGAATTTATGTGCAATTATTATTAATATTATTAATATATACCAAGAAGACGTATGTTATAGGGGTGTGGATTGTTACTTTTTTAAATAAGATGTTTTAAGACAATTCAATGCACATTTATGAATCACTTCAGCCAGCATAAATTATTTTTTTCAATAATATTTGTCATTTGCAAATAGGCTATGTGTGGATGTTTTTTGGTCGTGTGCTGACTGACTGGTTTTTGAATGTTAACTGGTTCTGAGTGGGTGTTTTTGCACCATGGTTTAGGGTGTACACTCGGGTGCAAAACTGAAAGACTTTGAAGTGCACATATTCAGCCTACATAGTGAGCTGCTGTTATGAATCTGTGGTTAAAAACAGCACAGCTCAAATATGAGCAGAGAAGACGAGCTCACCTGCTTTCCCGCCCAAATGCGTTTGAATCTAAACGAGATCTTAAAACCGACAAAAATGCTAATTAAATATGCTAATAGCAATAAAAAAGTACCCAAGCATTTAAAAAAAAGTACCCAATGAAAGATTTCTTTGACATTGTCCCAGTCCGACGTTCCTCTCGAGAGTTAGCTATTTCTGTCAGTGTTTTAATGAGAAGTTCTACTTTCACTCTTGAGTTTCTTTTACTACATTTAACTTTCTCTTCTTCATTTGTATGGATGATGAAGCCCATTATAACTCACTGACATGAGATCAGTTCATGAGATCAGTGAAGTTAAACATGCACATCGAGGGCTTGTTTTCTAAATTATGCTTATGGGTGCACGTCATGTAACCCGTCAAGAACATGATATTTTTCCCATTATATATGTAGCCTAGGCCTACCATTCAATAGTTTTAGATCTGTAATTTTTTTTTTTTTTTTTGAAAGAAGTCTCTTCTGCTCACCAAAGCTACATTTAGCTATTTGACAAATAAAACCGTAAAAATGAAAATATTATTACAATGTAAAACAACTGTTTTCTATGTGAATATACAGTAAAGTGTAATTTATATCCTGTGATCAAAGCTGAATTTTTAGCATCATTACTCCAGTCTTCAGTGTCACATGATCCTTCAGAAATCACTCTAATATGATGATTTGATGCTCAAGAAACATTTATGATTATTATCAATGTTGAAAACCGTTGTGTGAAATGTTTTCAGGATTCTTTGATGAATAGAAAGTTCAAAAGAACAGCATTTATCTGAAATAGAAAGCCCCTACACTACCATTCAAACGTTTGTGGTCAGTAAGAATTTATTTTGGAAAGAAATTAAACAAAGCTTTCTATTTCATTTACATTTAATCATTCACACACTTTTATCCAAAGCGACTTATGAGGAGAAACAATAGAATAAATCAAACCAACAATATCTAATAAGTGCTTTGACTAGTCCTAGCACAGTTCACATAGCAAGGTTTGTTATTTTGTTTAAATTGATATAAAAAATAGTAAGTTTTAGTATTATTGTGTTGAGTGTTGATGAAAAAGATGCATCTTCAGGCATTTCTTGAAAATCAGCAGCTCGAGATAAATGATAAATGATTTCAGATAAATAATGTTGTTTTTTAAACTGTCTATTCATCAAAGAATCCTGAAAACACTGTTTTCAACATTATTGATAATCAGAAATGTTTATTGAGCATCAGATCATCATATTAGAGTGATTTCTGAAGGATCATGTGACACTGAAGACTGGAGTAATGATGAAGAAAATTCAGCTTTGATCACAGGAATAAATTACACTTTACTGTATATTCACATAGAAAACAGCTGATTTACATTGTAATAATATTTCAGAATTTTACTGCATTTTTTAAGAGACTTCTTTCAAAAACATTAAAAAATCTTACGGATCTAAGACCGCAGTGGTCTATTTATAAATAGTATTTTTTCAACAGTTGGACCTGTTAGTAATTGACCTAGTTATTTTTTATTTATTTTTTGTTTTGTGACCCATAACCTTAATAAATAAGGTTATGACACCAAAAACTACTAGCCTAACTCATACAAATTTCAAATATTGTTAAAGACAAGTAAACTGTCAGTAATAAAATAAGAACAAATTATCAAATTAAGAGCAATAGCACAAATAAATACAATATAACAAAGATACAAATGAAATTTGTATCTTTTCAGGTAGAACAATTTAATAATCAAATGTCAAATGTAAAATACAGTCTTCTTCACTGAATAAATTAAAAATAGATGAATCCTTATTATTCAGTCAAGAGCAGTGTGATTTTTTTCTCTTTATTTGATTAACATAAAAACGCAGCATGTTTATTAGGGTACTGTCACTTTAAGAGCCACAAGGATCCAAAATACAGTTACACATGTTTTATTTCTCAACTGTATGTACAGTAAGTATACATACTTTTTGACAGGTTTCTAAGACAATCACCCATATGAAACATTTACAGTGTTTAAAGTGTTTCGGTTAGACTCAAACCCGTGTAATCATAAAGCACAGTAATAAGAAGGAAAGAGCGTTTCTGAATCAGCTTTACGTTTTAGTTGGTAACAACCTTGATGAAGCATCGTGATAATGCGGTGATGCAGGGCTTTGACTGATCTCACACACACCGATGGTCATATATCCTCTTCATCACACACACTGGCAATGTTCAAAATGACATTTAGACCTTTATCAAACTGATGTCATATAGGCTAACACTCTTTTAAAAAAAAGAGCGAAGCTTTATGTAGTTTAAGCACAGGCCACTTCCTGTCGGCTGCACGTGTTACATGTGTGTGTGTTGTACACTCGAGTCATACTTCAAAATATCGTTGCATTATATAAAGTATAACTCAAATGCTGCAAGACTTTCTGTATTGTTTTACCATTTCAAACCATGCAAACTACTTCTCTTTTTTTTTAGTTTAGAGCTTTATTAATCCTCGTTGGGCAATTATTTTGAGCTTACATGGTGCCTCACATAAAACACTTAGCACATACATTCAAATACATACAAATAAATAACTTTTATAACGATTTTGTATATGTGAACATTGCTTGTGCATTGTAAAAAATGTCTAACCTCCCAACTACAAAAAAAAAAAAAATCTAGTGACTGGTCACATCTAACATTTTCAATTGGCCCAAGTGAAATTCTGCTAATTTAATTTGATCACTTTGCAGAATTTCACTTGGGCCAATTGAAAATTTTAGATGTGACTAAAATTTTGAGTTGGCAGATTAGAAATATTTACAGTGTGCTTTCTTTGTTGGAGTTTCAATTTGGTTGTAATTCAGACATTGTGAAGTGTGACATTGTGAAGTATGCCACACCACACACTCTGGAAAGTACTGGGTTGTTTCAACACATGTTTGGGTCAAATATAGACAAACTTAACTGTTAGGTTTAAAAAACCAACGGTTGGGTTGAAACAACCCAGCATTTTTAGATTGCATTATGTTCTGGTGGAAACAAGAAAAAACAATACTCAAAGACACATTGATGGTAAAGCTGCAGTGAATGACTGATATGACTATGAAGTTTCATTTATGAGTCACTCAGTAACTGTTGCTCGCTCATGTGAAGTGATGCTTCCCCATCGGGGTGAAAGGTGACGATTCTTGAGAGCCACAATAACTCAATTTCTCAATTACAGAGTTTATGATGTGAATGCACAAAGACTGTAAGTGATTGACAGCTGTGCATGTTACAATTTCCTAACAACACTTGTATTGTCTTAACCCTTATGTTGTGTCCGGGTGATTTTGACCTGCAGAGGATTTCCCCGTGTCTAAAAATGCTAGTAGATGTTATTGCATTGTACTAAATACTTTACTCAGCCCAAGTTTAAGGTTTTTTCGTTTTTTTCCACATTGTAACACTGGTGTTCCCGGTCAAAAAACAACCGGCCTACAAAATATGCTTATAAATCTCTCATTATGCTGCATCATCACCAAATATTGGATTCAATATTTTTGTCAGCTTCTTGTCTTTCAATTTCAACAGGTTTTATATTTCTTTTTGGAACTGATCAACCGTAGGCTTCATTTATCTGAGCTTAGGTATATCTCAGTTTTTTTGTGAAAAAAAAGTGTTATTTGTGGACTATTTTGCTAATTTTACATAAAATATGAAAACAATGTGCACTGTTTATCACACTAGTGTGCTTTAATGTTTAACCAGGAAATTTGTTTTGAAACGCTTTTACTTTGTACAAAATGGCACAATCAGTCTTGTGGTATTCATGGTCAAAAATGACCAGCCAACAAAATAATAGCTCATAAATCTCTTGTTATGCTATTTTATCACCAAATATGGGATTTGTTTAAACTTGTTTTCTTGACAGATTTTGTATTTATTTTTGGCCTTTATTTTTGCTCAGGAACACCACAAGTGTTATAGGTTTTTCAACACAGCACAAAGGTTAAACTTCGTGCTTGCACTAATAAAAAATATTTTTAAATGATGTATTAATGCTTATAGTTTTCACTCTTATGTGATGAAAGATTTACAGTATTTTTTTTTATTTGATCATATTGCCATGTTGTTGTAGGCCTTCTAGAGCACCTATACTGGATCAAGGAAGTATGATATAGTAGTAATGCAAAAAAAAGCATAAAAAGTTTTACGTTTTGAGGTAAAAGCGGCGTGTAAACAAGAGTTTTATCATCCTCCAAGTCCAGTCGCTTATGAAAGTAACAGCCCTCCTTTCCTGATAAACAAGGTGGACCATTAAAGCTATCATGTCCATTGCATAAATGTTTTTAGATGAGTTACATGCAGAAGATTACTTGCAATAACCATAATATTACAAATCTGAGCTCTTAATTCTGTTTCTACGGTGGATCAAAACCTTTCATCAAAGTTATACATACATTTTGAACAATACCCGTTCTCATCTTAGGACACTTTTTTTGATCCACTTCAAATGTTGACTACTGTACTTCACGACTGCTAAAAAGTATGTACTTTATAGTATGAATGTCTTTTTGGACGTACTACATTCGCCATGTTGTCTCCCGTGGCCTCATGGGATAGTAACCTGTCCATTATTTGCACACTTCAGGACCTCACTGGAAGTAGTAGGCCATCCAGTACTTTTTGCTAATATATTACATACTACTTTTGTCACACAGTTTTGTGTGGTTTCGAAAACGCAGCCTGTGTTATGTGAAGGAGCTGCTTTATTTCTGTCAGGAGTTTGAAGAGTGACAGCGCCCTCTCGTGGTGTCTTTTAAAATGACAAGACTGGCCATATTAAAAACACAAAATGCTGTTTATAAAACTTTAATATTTAAATCCTTTACATGGAATAATCAAATCATTTATCCATCATCAAATGCACTCCAAATGCAAATAGAAAAGAAAATTATAAAACAAATGAAATAACAGACAAGCAGTCACTAAAACAGCTGATTGTGTGTGTGTGTGTGTGTGTGTGTGGCAGTGTTCATGTTTTAACAGCCGTGTCTCTGGAGCGGTAGATGACGCCTCTGCTCTTCAGCTCTCGCACCACACCTGACACACAACAGAATCAGACTCATGTGAGTCACTGCAAACATATTTCAAAGTGATATGCTTTACATGCCAACGTTTTGATTGAAAACACACACTGTCCTTTATTGCAGTCATGAGGGAGACATTGATGAACAAGATCAAAACCCGACCCTCACCTGGAGGTAACCGACCCGTCACTGTCACTGCATAGACACCTGGCTTGAAGTTACCTGAGAAAGACATGGACATTATTGAACTGACGCCATCAACAACACTGTTGTCTTCTGCTTAAAGCTGAACTCAACTCGTTTCAGAACTGAATAATAATGACTATAATAACTATTATCATGTATAGGGGAGCTTTATCGTTGCACTGAGTTCTTCATAATTGATGAAGTTTGCAACATTCACTCTGTTATTGAGCTGAATAATGATATTGTTGTTGTTTTATTAGAGCTGCTTTACAGCTGGAACTGTGTTTGTTTCATAATTGAAGAACTTTTATTGCAACATTAAAGGGTTAATTCACACAAAATTGAGAATTATCCCATCATTTACTCCCCAACAAGCCATCCTAGGTGTATATGACTCTTCTTTCAGTCAAACACTATCAGAGTTATATTAAATAATATAATGGCAGTGAATAGAGCCCGAGTTTTTGAAGCCCCAAAAAAAAGCGCATCCATCCATCATAAAAGTTTTCGGTAACGCTTCCTTTTACAGTCCTGTTCCCCATGTACATCCTAGGTACTTATTATAGTAATTATAATTACTGGGTAATAACTAGGTGCTAACCCTGAACCTACCCCTAACCCATGTACTTACCTAAGTTATATTAGCCATTACTTTCTAGGTAAGTACACTGTAAGTACTGTACTGTAAAAGGAAGCGTTACCAAGTTATCCATACGGCTTTATGGGGTTATTAAATACCTTCTGAAGCGAAGCCATGCGTTTATCAAGTTATAAACATGGATGTTTTATATACTTTGCGTCAGAAGGCCTTTATTAACCCCCTGGAGTCATATGGATTACTTTTATGATGGATGGATGCGCTTTTTAGGCTTCAAAATCTCAGACTCCGTTCACTCCTATTATAAAGCTTGGAAGAGCCAGGACATTTTTTTATATAACTCTGTGTTTGGCTGAAAGACGGATGTCATGTACACCTAGGATGGCTTGAGGGTGAGTAAGTTATGGGATAATTTTCAATTTTGGGTGAACTATCCCTATTGCTGATTTGACTGCTGCTATTGCTCTCTTCATTTGTAAGTCGCTTTGGGTAAAAGCGTCTGCTAAATGAATAAATGTAAATTAAATACTTACCGATTCGTTGCCATTTTGCCACCCAACTGTCCTCTGGACTCATCATAGCAATGACACTGTAATGAAGAAGACATCACACATTAGTGTTGAAATGAAATCCAACATGTGTCAGTGTCCTTTCAAGCAAAAGTTCATCTCTAACACACCCGTAACTTTCCAGACCAGTGTGATTCTCCTTCTTAAGCGGTATTGATTATTTGATGGTGCTTTTAAAGTGTAAATCACCACATATTCTATTTGTTTGAAAGAAAGAAAGCGAGCCATACAGGTTTACACCGACATGAGGGAGAGTAAACATCTATTTAACTATTCACCCATCAAAAGAAGAGCTTGTGCATTCATAAACCATCTCCCGGTTGCCCTTCATCTGCAGGTATGATTCACAGTTGTCACATCCATCATACTCGAACTGATCAATAGTCTGAAACCAGAGAAGATGAGATGATGTTCAGCAAACATTTTCCCTTAGTCTTCCTTTACACATTAGCCACAGTCACCGGCAACTACTAGTAGTAATTGTGATGCTACCTATGATTAGCAAAGGGTATTATCTACGACTGTATCTAACAGCATACTGTGCATTTTATGACTGTAAGAGGCAGAATGATGTTTATATGTAATACTTTTTTTTTTTTTAAACGTACCATGGTCATGTTATGGCAACCCCGTTTTGTTAATCACAGTTTTGTTAATGATCTTGTTATTGTACTTATCCTCTCTATCTAAACATTTCAATATGTAAATATGTCAATGATAAAACCATCTGTTATCATAAATGTCTCATTTTACCTTGACAAGAGAGCACAACAGACACGCTCTCAAATGGCGCAGATCTTTCGGGACAGTATCCAGAGACATCCCTGTTGCTTTAACGCAATATACTGGAAGTTAAGCAAAAATAATCTTAATAGATGCCTCGGAACAACGATTGTTTGTTGTTAGCGCTTGTTAGCTACAACCGCACATTCGGCGACGCTTAATGACGTCACAGATATGCGCCGCGTGTATCGTGACGTGAAATATTTGTTATTTATTTATTTATTTTGATTCATATAATTGACGTGGAATATTATTCTTATGTATGTATTGTGTTGTGTATATATATTTTTTCTAATTCTGTCGCGAAGTTGGATTTAGATCTGTAGTTTGTGACCAATGAGCGGCTACGTTCCAATAAGAACACAAAATAAGAGTCTCACAGAGTTGCACAGAATTGTTGGAATGGAAATGACATAATGAATATAAACACAAAGCCAATTAAAGTATTTCATAACATTGTTTTCAACAAAATTTGTTTCAAACTAATTTAAACTACACAACAGCCGTTAGAGATCGGTGTTATAGAGGTCGCGCGAGCCTCATTCTGATGCCGTTTAAATGTGTTCTATGTGAACGCGCATAACGGTTCCAGTAACGGTTCTTGGAGGAGATGGTAAATATATAAAGAAGCGTAAAGACATCAATTGATCAATTATCATTAACAAAGTTTAATATATTTTGATAAAATAACGTTACGTGTGTTGTTGTGTACTATTACTATGACAACTTTTATGTCTATTGAATATTTTGGTAACACTTCACATAAGGTCTCACTAATTATCATCAGTTAACAATGAGCAATACGTTTGTATTTATTAATCTTTCTTAACATTAATAAAAATACAACTGTTACTTCATGTTAACTCTGGTCCATTAAATAATAATAACTTGTTAACTAACGTTAACGAATGTAACCCCATTGTAAAGTGTTACCAATATTTCTAATGATCTATTCAATCTATCTATGAACTAATGTCGTAATAATGTGTTAAAGTTGTTGTATAGTGTTGAATATTTAGTGATGTTTATGTAGTTTCCATCATCTGCAGGTCATGAAGTGAAAGATTATTTGATTTGATTGTCACAGAACATGGATATGGGGTTTGATCATTCTCTTCTCCAAGTCCACATTAACTACAATAACTTTCCAGCTAAGTTATGGGGTTTGACAAACGATCCCAAGAACAACTCAGTCTTCTGGAGCCCAAATGGAGACGGGTTGATTGTCGACCAGCAGCGTTTCGAGGACGAACTGCTGTCACCGGTCAAACAAGACGCTAAACTCTTCAAGACCACCAACTTCACCAGCTTCATCCGACAGCTCAACCTGTACGGCTTCCGGAAGCTGTTCGACGGGCCATCCAAAGACAGACACCGAAACCTGCACCACTTCCACAATCCCTTCTTCAGACAGGGCCGGCCAGAACTTCTGGTCCATCTGAAGAGGCTGACCATCAGTAACAAGGCCAAGATCCTGGCCGGAGAGGAGGTGACCTGTCGACCCCCTAGTCGAGTCCATCACCAGCCTCAGCCAAACACTACAGAAACAGAGAATACAGGCCAGTTCAACTCTCATACTAATCAAACATGTATAAAGTTAATACGGTGGTAAGAGACAGATTTGAGGAATCATGCATGCATGTCTGGATGAGTTACTCTACAGGGTGTGTAAAGTCTGACAAATGAAATAATAGTCAGAAAATCTCATTTGTGTGTGCAGTTGAAAAATTTGTACGTTATCATATTTGATACATCAAGCTTTTATGACTAATTTAGTATGATAAAGTGGGAATATGGAGGAAAACACAGAGGCCCAAACTGAGAAAAATATGTAATTTGGTGCAGATGTTGATTGATATTTATATAGCAAGATGAAATTCTGCTTTTATATGTATATATTATAAAATTTGGATTTCATACATTCATTTCTTATTCAAACAATATCCAGTCATCTCCTCCCTTTCCTCATCCTTTTCACCAAAAATGTGTTTAAATAACATTTTTTGTGTTAAATAAAAAAGTAGGATGTTGGAAAATAAAAGTCTTTTCTGTTAACCAAATGCTTTAATCTTCGCTATTGCTTCAATGCAAATGAACAGGCGCGCCATTATTTTTTTTTGCGTAGTGTGTTCAAGTAAGCCAGATATGCACAGATTCTGTGCAATACTCTATTTAATATATCATGATGACTCACAAGTTGAGTTTTTGTGCTAAATCTGCGCAGATTTGTCTTACACTTCCCAGCAAAGTGAGTAAACATAATGTAACACGCCAAATAGGCTCGTGATTTGACAGCGTTACCCGCCACAGTTGATTTGTACCTGCATTCGGCGGGTGTTAATTTTAAACTCTGGTTATAAGGGTGTGGTTGGACCGTCTAGCTCCACCCATTACGTCCAGCGGGGGCGGAGCTGGACATCAAGCTCCACCCATTGTCTCTGCAGTCTCTCATTAGACTAGGTGCATGACGCCCCTGGATAGGTCAGGTAAAATACAATTCTGTTGCTTTAAATCTTTTAATGTTCTACAAACTACTCAAAAAGTTTTTCATACTCATTTCTTAGGTTCTGCACCCCCTTATCAGCACATCAGTGGCGCATCCCATCAGCTGAAGGGGTTTGACAGAAGCCTGATCCCTCCCCACTCCTGGATCGTTCCTTGCAGGGATGCGCCTCCTTTCTACCCTAACAAAGGCATCCCGGTGTCTGTGATCCGCTCGTATCCGTACAGCGCTCCTCATAGAGTTCAGTCCAGTCCCACTGCCCTGTTCCCACAGGAGACGAAATATATCCCACATCACCTGTCCTATCCTCCTGGATTTTACTCGCCAGGTACAGACTTAGATTTGCAACATTGCATCAATTCATCTCGAATCGGTGTTTTCAGTGTATTTTGTATTTTCTGCAGGAAACAAAACACATTTTTCCTCTAGACAGCAGTGAGAGCAAACAGAGACTTGGCTTAAGTAATATTTGTCTTCTAAGAAGTAATCAGTAATCTCATATGTGTCTTGAGTTTCAAATGTGCTCAGATTTGCCAACGTCTGCAATCAAACATCAGATTAATAAAAAAAAAATCGTATTTGTTTTATTGCATTTCTCCTTAGAAATTGTAGGAGCTTATAAATGTTAGCTTATAAATCTACTGTACTGGTGTGTGTGTGTGTGTGTGCTTTCTGTAGTTTGTCAGGGTTGCACTGCTGGCTTTATGGAAGCAGATCGAACAGGTGGAGATCAAACATCTCTGTCATATGCAGCACATTATGCTTATTACCCGGTGAGACCCATTACACAGTTGATATGTTGACAAAAAATTATTAGTTAATTAATTATTATGTCTCAGTGAACAATTATTGAGTGAATCTGTAAAAAATGTTCATGGCATATTACTCTCAATATTCAAAAGTTATGAATCGCATGAAACCTGCCAAGTCAAATGTCATTGTCCTATTTACACACACACACACACACACACACACACACACACACACACACACACACACACACACACACACACACACACACACACTAACCCGACCCCTAAACCTACCCATCACACACACACACACTAACCCGCCCCCTAAACCTACCCATCACACACACACACACACACACACACACACACACACACACACTAACCCGACCCCTAAACCTACCCTTCACACACACACACACACACTAACCCGACCCCTAAACCTACCCATCACACACACACACGCACTAACCTGACCCCTAAACCTACCCTTCACACACACACACACACTAACCCGACCCCTAAACCTACCCTTCACGCACACACACACACACTAACCCGACCCCTAAACCTACCCATCACACACACACTAACCCGCCCCCTAAACCTACCCATTACACTAAACTTTCTGCATTTTTACATTTTCAAAAAAAAAAATGTTTATACCAGATTTACACATTTATATCAGACGTCACTAAAGGGAGGTTTTTGGAGATTTTGTCAGGTTTCGGTCACTTCTGGGTACAAGTTTGTCCCCAAAATATGGTTAAATAGGTACACCCACACACACTCAGACTTGTTTCATGAGATTCATTCTACAGCATTCTAAAGATGTTCATTATCATTACCCTAGCAGAACTATCCAGTGAGCCACCATCACAACAGCATCCAGAGCTCAAACTGGGCAGCACACGGTCCGCCTGAGTCTCAGAGAGGCGACGTGAACCTGGACACAGTCTTCCAGATGGTGGACGAGTTCCAGGGTTTGCCTAACGTCCACATAGTCCGCGTGGGAACCCCAGTGAAGCCCCTGCACTCCTCCAGCCCTCCTCTCTGCACTTTACCTGCGGGATCCGTCAGTCCTCCGAGAGACGAGCGTCCGTCTGTCATCACTCAGTTCATCAAACTAGAGCCAGAGGAACAAGAGCTGGACAATCCAGGAGTCCAGCTCTCAGAAAACCCTTCAACATCTCTGGAGTCCTCAAAAAAGGTGAAAAGACGCTGGTGTCTTCAATTCAATTCTCATTTATTTGTATAGCGCTTTTCACAATACACATCGTTTCAAAGCAGCTTTACAGAAAATGCCACATTACAATTTAGAGTGATCTGTTATCAGAGGTAATGCATTTCAGAAATGTACATACACAAAATCACAGTTAGCGAAAAATTTATTTATTTAAAGAATGTAATCATTTTAAACAATGAGCTCATTGAAGTGATTAATACTCTTTAAGCAGTGTTTAACAGTAACTAGTAAAGTAAAGCATTACTTATACATTTACAACAAAGTTATTTTTTCAAATAAGTAATGCAAGTTACTTTGTTTTCCCATGTATTGACTGACACCTCTTCTGTCGTGAGTAAATTGATCGCTAGTTCTACTAAATGTGAGCATTTACTCATCCCACTGGCAAAAACCAGAATCAGAATTCCTCAAAATGAATGAAATCAGTGAAATGCAAAATCAGAATACTACATAAACCTCCAATAATTAAATATATTAAATAAAACAAATATTTTTATGCATTTAATCTCACTTTATTGACAAATGTACTTGCTGCTGATCTTCAATAATACAGTTTAACTGAAAGGATCCACTTCAGCCTTATTATTAAAATTTTGGTCAAAATATAGAACTTAAAATATAGAACATTAGGATAGATAATTCTTGTTATTAAAAAAACTAAAAATCACGCCCAGCCCAGGTGAGAAGTAACGCAAAACTAATGTAACTCTTACTTTTCTTTAAAAGTAACTTCAGTAAAGCAATTTAGTTTTTAAGTGTGTGTTCACTAGAATCACAGGTTGGCCCAGGCTAATAGCATAAAGACTGATGATGTTTTATTTTTGAATGGTGAACAACATTGAAGCTAGATTGATGCTATAGTGAAACCCTCTGTAAATCAGGTTTCAGATCAGAAACGGACAGCAGAAGACTCGTGAAACACTCCCTGCTGCTGCTGGAGGTACGACACTTTCACATTACAATATGTTTTTACATAATCATTCAGATTGTTTTTTAATTGTTACTTTTTATGACTTTATGGTTGTTATTATATGATCCACAGATGACAGGCAGGATTCATCAGCATATGCACATGACATATGAACAATATATCAAAAAAACAAAACACGTATTGATAACATTTAAAAAAAAATGGTATGAATTATTTAAGAAACTTTTGCTTTTGTGTGATTTCAAGTAGTTTTATGTTAATATTGCATGCTGCCCCCCCCCCCCCCCCCCCCCCCTTAAAATTCTGACTTTTAATTGTAATGGTATTTTTATGCTAAATACACATGCTTTTAATATCTATAGTGAAAGTGATATTTTATGATATATTTCAGTATTTATAAGCATCCATATATAGTTAATATATTTAACAGCACAAGAGTGAAAGTCAGATTTTAATTGCCGTGAAATGACCTGATTTGTTTTCAGCTTTTTTGAATTTGAATAAATGCAAAGCGAGTGAAAACCCTGATAAAGGCTGAACGAGTGTCATTGTTTTGTGTTATTTTGATGGCATAGTCAAATTATTTTATTATAAACCTGCTCAAGTCATGATAAATGATTAATACACTAAATCTTAATTTCCCTTAGGATTTTATTCCTATAACTCATACAGTACAGACTGTTTAAAAGGAGCTTGACAGTAATAAACAGGAAAATAACCGAATTAATGATGCAAACTTCATCAAATATGAGCCGAATTCAAATTCTGATGTAAAGCTCAATTCAGACTATGTAGTTGAATCAGTCTAGTGCTTTTTAGCGTAATTAAATTGTTTAACATTTTTTCAACATGTTTTACTTTTAACAGCTGTCATGCAATGAATAGAGGGATAATGATTATTCGGTCATTACAAGCCTATTACATTATTTAATGAAGTAATTAAGTTGTAGTGATGATTACATTCGCGTCATGTTTAGTACACTCACGTGAAAATAATGCTCTATTAGTTTTGGGTTTGATTTGCAGAAACTGACTGTAATTGTGATGTTTCTCCCCTGATGTGAGCTAGAGGGCGCAGTATGTGTGTGTGTGTGTTTAATGGGTCGGATCAGTTCTGCTGTTCTGCTCCACCCTCACTGACAGTCAGCAGGTACACACACACACACACACACACACACACGCTCGCACTCTCTCAACTTTAAACTTTTCCAGCGTTCCTGCTGTCCGGATCAACAGCACTGAGACTTTAATTCGGGACAGCGCGTGCGGATTCTACACATGAAGTGACTGGATTTCTCGACATGGATCTGTGGAGATTTAATTTGAGTCGAACAGGTTTGTGAAGTAACAGCAGATTGATCTTAATTCATTTAGGAACATGGAAATGAACGTTCAGAAAGAGCTCTCTCTCTCCCTGACAGTGCTTTCGATCTCTCCTGCAAAGCTAATCATATTTTTCCCCGTCGCATTTTATATGTTGGTCCTCACGGGAAACATCTCCAGGCGTTCACACTGGGATTATAAACTCTTATGAATATTTTCTTCGGCTTTATGAGCGGAATAACTGATACATTGTTGCATTGATGGAGACGGTGATTCTGCGACAACCTGTTACATTCTGGAATGTTTGGAATCCTTTGAAGTGGACGCGGCGTTTCGCACAATAACGGAGTCAGCATGACGTCACCGTATCAATCACGACGCGCGGGAATCGGTAAAACTATCGATCTGTAGGAAATCACATCAAACCCTGCCAAGTTTTGTCACTTAAATCAATGCTCACGCCAGGAGTCAGTCCGCTGTCAATCACTGGCTCTCAGTCACATTTCACCACCTGTCAATCATGTTCAGTCAGTGATACAGGCCAGTCAAACAACTAACATTTAATACGTTCCATTTGTTTAGATCTGCAAAGAGTTGTTAATACTATTCTTACATCACAACACAACAATCCACTCTAAAAGCCATTGGATTTTTTATTTTTTTTTGGACAGGTTTAGTGACCCCTGTGGATTCTAGTGTTTTGTTTCTTTCTGGACGGATAGGTTTGTGGACAGACAGTGCATAATGTATGGCCGGAGCCGGCCGCTGCATCCGGGACAATGAGGGTTCCTGTGCGGCGCTGGGCCGGGCTCTGGCCGTGGATGCTCATGGCTGGCCTGGAGGTGGTGTTGGGCCAAACGGGCCTGGAACTGGCCGCTGCTGTGGAGACCGAACGAGCCCTGATCAAGGTGACCCTGCTGAAGCAGGAGTCCACCAGCAGGCCCATCATCACCCTGGAGGGGGTGTTCGCCGGGGGCAGCGCAGGCAGTGCCAGAGGGAAACTCATGCAGGTAAGACCTGGGAAGAAGTTACCCAATAATCCTGCCATTATGAATCGAATCGAATCGAATTGCTTTGGTTCTGCTTTTGGATGAAAGCATCTGCTAAATGCATAAATGTAAATGACACAAGATCTGTGAGGGAACACTGATGTGCGTCTTCAGGCTTTAACTGGCAGACACTGGCCCTAAAAACTGTCTGAATGTCATTGCATTAGATATTAGATTAAAGAAAGTGTAAAGAAACGGCAGGGCACAATAAAAGCAGGGTAACACTTTATTTTACAGATGTTACATGTACTTACCATAGTAATAACTGTAAATTATGCATATTTACATGCAACTAACCCTCAACCAAACCCTAATCCTACCTTAACCCTATAGTAATACATGTAGTTAATTATTATTACTCAGTACTTCAATGTATAATTACACTGTAAAAATGACACATTCAAATAAAGTGTAACCAAAACTTTTTTATTTTTATTTTTGGGGCCACTGTAGATATTGTCATACACTCTTAAAAAAATAAAAGTACCATAAAGTTTTCACAGCGATGACGTAGAATAACTATATTTGGTTCGCCGAAGAACATTCTTAAAAGAACCATTTTGTTTCTTAGTGTGAAGAACCGTTTTCCACTATAAAGAAACGTTTGATCAACGGAAAGGCAATAATCCTGCCATTGCATATTATGAATCGAATTGCTTTGGATAAAAGCATCTGCTAAATGCATAAATGTAAATGACACAAGATCTGTGAGGGAACCCAGCAAGCAGTAGTTAACTTTAGACCCGATATAGTCCGGCGATGAGTAACACACTTCTAGCCAAAATAACCTTGAATTTGGTTACATGTCATTTTTGCCAAAATAACTTGTGAGATGTATGATATTCAATCATGTAAGCAAAGTAAACACTGTTTACAAGGTGTTTGGTTTCATTTCTTTGACATGTTGTCTAAATGATGACTAGTCTATTCTTGGGCTTTGGTTTTTTAGACGTTTATTACATTTTCACTGACAGCCCAAAGTTAGCCTTGTTTTAGCCTAGACGTCTGAACGGCTATTAGACGTCTTTTAAGCGCAAAATCGCTAGCTGGGAACACTGATGTGCGTCTTCAGGCTTTAACTGGCAGACACTGGCCCGAAAAACTGTCTGAATGTCATTGCATTAGATATCAGATCAAAGAAAGTGTAAAGAAACGGCACTTCTTGCAAATTAAAAGCAGTTCCTTTCTGTGTATTTTTATTTTTTGAGGCCACTTGTAGATATTGTCATACACTCTTAAAAAATAAAGGTTACAAGAAGTAGGTTTTCACAGCGATGACGTTGTAGAATAACCATATTTGGCTCCCCGAAGAAGTGAACATTATTAAAATAACCATTTTTTTTGGTTACACTTTATTTGAAGGTGTCATTGTTACAGTGTGATTAAATATTTAAGCACTGAGTATTATTACGGTAAGCAACTACATGTATTACTATAGGGTTAGGATAGGATTAGGCTTTGGTTGAGGGTTAGTTGCATGTAATTATGCATAATTTACTGTTATTACTACGGTAAGTACATGTAACATACGTAACAAGGACACTGTAAAATAAAGTATTTCCATTTTTTCTCATTGTGAAGAACCCTTTTCCTCTACAAAGAAACTTTTTTTGTTTAATGGAAAGGATCCATGAATGTTAAAAGAACCATGAATGCTAATTATTCATAAGAGTGTGTAGTATAAGAAGCAGCAGCTATACTGTGTGTGATCAGAGTTTGTTGATGGCACAGAAGTGTACAGCACAATGGTCCGGCTTCGGGATCGCTCTCCTGGGAAGTCGTCGAATGCGTTTCTGTGGGTGCCAGAACCCGCCCGGTCGGGTCTTATTGGAGGTGATAGATTTGTGGTCTTGTAAACTGTTAGGTCTGTTCTCCGAGGCCATTCTGCCAGATGTTGGGGCTTTGAAGGGTTCGAGTGCGAGAGCCATCCAGATCAAGCCAGAGGGGATGCGCTCACTGGAAATGTATCTTGAAAGCCTGTAGGAAAGAGTTATTGCACCATAAAAATAGATTTCTTGTTAGTGGAATGTTTGTAAGAGACATTTCATGTTGAGTTTGAGTCTTGACTTTGACTTCACGGGTGGAGAAAGTCAAGTCAACTATTTTACCTGTTGTCACTGTCGCGTTTGACTTGCTTAGTTGGTGACATTTAATATTCAACAATAATATTGATCTCCTGCATTGACACCATTATATGAGAACTGAACTGAGCTGGACGATGACATCACGGTTTCTCCAGAGCGGCTAGATATATAAATTAATAACTTTTTACAACACAAATTAGCCGTCACTGGACTGTGACGCTATTTTCAACAAGAAACTAACTTTGTTGCATTTTATTAATCTCTGTAAAGCTGCTTTGAAACAATCTGTATTGTAAAAAGCGCTATATAAACAAAGTTGTTCATAGCAAGTTGTAAATAGATTTGTGCATTTTCTGACTAAAGTGTGAGCGCTTCTGTGTTGTAGGTGTTGCTTTGTGGTTGCTAAGGTGTTGTGAGCGGTTGCTAGGTGGTTTCTTGTGAAAAAGAGTCCTCCCTCAAGTCTCTGTGATATTCTGATCTCGCTTCGGTGTAAGTCTGAGAGATTGCATTAGTTGAAAATCCCAGGTCTCTGTACGTGTGGAGGTGTTATTCATGCCGCCGGTAACTAGTATCCACATGCAGAATGTACAGTGTGAATCAAGCCCGTGCAGAAGAACACTGCGGTTGCAGATCTGGGTTTGTAGCTCAAGGGTTGAAGAACTGAGGAGTTGCTGAAGGCACCGGTTGTACTCGAGCGAGTGCATTGCATTGGATAATTAACACGCAATTAGCCGGAGTCTAATGTTGTGTGCATGTGTGTTTGATTTGCAGAAGTGTATTGCTCTCTTACAGAGAGTGTGTCGCACACACAGATGCTTTTTTTGTTGCAGTGCCAACCTGTTGCAACAGGCCCGGGCTGCTTCGGCTCTTTGTCCTCCTGCATAATGTTCCCTTCCTCTAGGGGACAAAGTGATAGAAGCAGGTGGGGTAGGGGGAAGTTTCTATCTTTTCTCTTCCCTCACTTTTTACCACATGACACATGAATTTAACAGTACGGCTTTTATCTGCTTCTAGGAAGAATGATATAAAATAGCATGTTGTTATGCGGCTGGCTGGAAAACCTTAAATGATATCTCTGTTTTTTGATAATATTTTATATGTTGTTTGGATATGTATTTGCTCTGAAATTGCTTTGGAGGTTTTTGTATGTTGTTGCACATTTTAAAGGGATAGTTCACCCCAAAATGTAAACTCTGTCAGTAATTACTCTCCCTCATGTTGTTCAACCCCGTAAGACTTTCGTTCATCTTCTGAACACAAATTAAGATATTTGTGATTAAATCTGAGAGCTGGATCACTCCTCCATAGGCTTCTTAAGGGATCGAAACTCTCCGGCCCAGAGAAGTTATTAAAGACATCGTTAAAGTGACTACAGTGGCTCAACCTTAAAGGGATAGTTCACTTTGAAATTAATTTTTGATATGTTTTAGCTTACCTCAAGGGCATCCAAGATGTAGGTGTCTTTGTTTCCGCAGTAGTTTCAATTTTGATATTTTTAGGTCAAACCGTTCTTGTCTGTCAGTCATATAATGACTAATATATAACGATTCTGCATGTAGTGATGATGCTAACAAAGTTAAAATTTCGTTTTTAATCCATTTGATTTTGAAAATCTTCATATCCATTAAGTTTACTAATGTCTTAATCAGAGAAAAAAAAAAATACAAGTCATTATGATGTGCACAATGTTGTATATTGCCAGCAAAATACCTGGTGAATATTAATTCAGCATATGGCTCAGCCCACTGTATTAAACTTCAAACTAAACAAAGTGAAGCAACAACAAGTCTGTTTAGTTAAGTGTGTGGGATTAGTGCGTTCTCAGGCGTGTCTGCCTCCACTGTCCTCGGGCGGCTCTGAATTCACCGCGTTGAGGATGACAGCCAGTTTTCATAACCACCAGTAATTACACATCTCCCATCCCATTTGATCTTCCTAAGCATGTTGTTTCTCCAGGCCACAGGTTGGCGAGCGGCGCTACCCAAATTTGACTGGCTTTTCTGGGCCGGTCGGCGGATCACAGGCAGAGAAAAACAAGATCAGACATGATGATGGTGGAAATGTTTTATTTAAGGAGAAACGGGCTCTCAGCACTGCCACTAGTCTTAAATGGAGGCCGAGCATACGTTCTCTGTTTATTTTGCATTAGAAATGTGGACTTTGGTGGTACCTTTTAACCAATTGTATATCACTTTAATATTACGGTACAGACTTGCTATTTTTATGTTATGACGTGAAGCCTTCTTACCACACAGTCCTTTCCAGATGCACGAAACCTTTTTTTTTTTTAAAGCTACCACACTTTTCTTTAATGCTTTTTTCTCCAACAAAGCAACAGTAAACCCAAATGGATTTGGACACACTTACATATGAAAGTCATTGCAATAAATTAAAAAAACATCAAAGCATGTGTAATTTAATAAAAAGAAAGATGCACACTTTACAAGTGAAATGCACTTTACAAGTGTGACTAAAGATGTAACTCCATACAGGAGGCCATTGTTGAGGGATGAAGTTATTGCCGAATGTTTGACTCCATGATTTTGAATCTGGCGTTGGTTAAGGGTGTCCAGGTTAACACCATTTTAAAGAGCTTGCTCTCCTTCTAAGTCTCATTAGATTCGTTTTTTTCCTGGTTTGTTTGGCGTTGTGTGGCGGAGAGATCAGCTCAACCTTTGCAAACGCTCACAAAGAGCAGTATCAGGTTCTACTGAAGCTACTGATCTAAGATCAGATCCTCTTACCTATAGTGCTGGGTGGAAGTGTGATTGTAGAAATGGGTCCAGTTGAGATTTTGCTAATTCGTTTATACTGCAGTAGAGGACAACCATCAGGACAACTATATCAATTGAAAAGTTTTTTTTTTTTTTTTTTTTGTGACAGTAAAGACATTTATTAATGTCACAAATAATTTCTATTTCAAAATAAATGCTGTTTTTTGTAAACTTTCCATTCATCAAAGAATCCTGAAAATACAACCTCCACAAAAATATGAAGTAGTACCGTTGTTTTCAACATTGATGATAATCAGAAATGTATCTTGAGCATAATGATGCTGAAAATTCAGCTTTGATCACTGGAATAAATTACAGTTTACTATATATTTGTATAGAAAACTGTTATTTTAAAATGTAATAATATTTCACAATATTTCTGTTTTTTAATTTAATAATGCAGCACTGGTGAGCAGAAGATACTTATATATATATATATATATATATATATTTATATATATATATATATATATATATGTGTGTGTGTGTGTGTATGTATGCATGAATACGTGTGTGAATATATATATACACTCACCGGCCACTTTATTAGGTACACCTGTCCAACTGCTCGTTAACACTTAATTTCTAAGCAGCCAATCACATGGCGGCAACTCAGTGCATTTAGGCATGTAGACATGGTCAAGACAATCTCCTGCAGTTCAAACCGAGCATCAGTATGGGGAAGAAAGTTGATTTGAGTGACTTTGAACGTGGCATGATTGTTGGTGCCAGAAGGGCTGGTCTGAGTATTTCAGACACTGCTAATCTACTGGGATTTTCACGCACAACCATCTCTAGGGTTTACAGAGAATGGTCCGAAAAAGAAAAAACATCCAGTGAGCGGCAGTTCTGTGGGCGGAAATGCCTTGTTGATGCCAGAGGTCAGAGGAGAATGGCCAGACTGGTTCGAGCTGATAGAAGGGCAACAGTGACTGAAATAACCACTCGTTACAACCGAGGTATGCAGCAAAGCATTTGTGAAGCCACAACACGCACAACCTTGAGGCGGATGGGCTACAACAGCAGAAGACTCCACCGGGTACCACTCATCTCCACTACAAATAGGAAAAAGAGGCTACAATTTGCAAGAGCTCACCAAAATTGAACAGTTGAAGACTGGAAAAATGTTGCCTGGTCTGATGAGTCTTGATTTCTTATGAGACATTTAGATGTTAGAGTCAGAATTTGGCGTAAACAGAATGAGAACATGGAACCATCATGCCTTGTTACCACTGTGCAGGCTGGTGGTGGTGGTGTAATGGTGTGGGGGATGTTTTCCTGGCACACTTTAGGCCCCTTAGTGCCAATTGGGCATCGTTTAAATGCCACGGCCTACCTGAGCATTGTTTCTGACCATGTCCATCCCTTTATGGCCACCATGTACCCATCCTCTGATGGCTACTTCCACCATGTCACAAAGCTCTAATCATTTCAAATTGGTTTCTTGAACATGACAATGAGTTCACTGTACTAAAATGGCCTCCATAGTCACCAGATCTCAACCCAATAGAGCATCTTTGGGATGTGGTGGAACGGGAGATTCGCATCATGGATGTGCAGCCGACAAATCTGCGGCAACTGTGTGATGCCATCATGTCAATATGGACCAAACTCCCTGAGGAATGCTTCCAGCACCTTGTTGAATCTATGCCACGAAGAATTGAGGCAGTTCTGAAGGCAAAAGGGGGTCCATCCCGTTACTAGCATGGGGTACCTAATAAAGTGGCCGGTGAGTGTATATATATATATATATATATATATATATATACTGTATATATTTATATTATATATATGTGTATGTATATAGATTTTTTTTTTAATTTTCAGCAAAAATAACTACTTGTGATTAGGGGTCAGCATTACATCAGCAGCGGCCCTGAACGCGGATCCACAACAGAACCGGAATACACACACACACACACACACACACACACACACACACACACACCAGACACACGTCAGCAGCGTCTTACGTCAGCGGCGGCACTGAACGCGGATCCACAACAGAACCGGAACACAATACAATGCTGAATAAAGTCCTAGTTTTTGTTATTTTTGGAGCAAAATGTATTTTCGATGCTTCAACACACTCTAACTAACCCACTGATGTCACATGGACTACTTTGATGATGTCTTTATCTCCTTTCTGGACAAGGACAGTATACCGTACACACATTTACAATGGAGGGACAGAAAGCTCTCGGACTAAATCTAAAATATCTTAAACTGTGTTCTGAAGATGAACGGAGGTCTGACGGGCTTGGAGCGACACGAGGGAGAGTCATTAATGACATCATTTTCATTTTTGGGTGAACTAACCCTTTAACCATCATGTTCAGACAATCTTCGAAGCGATCTCATGTTTGTAGTGCCACCTCTACAGAAATGTCTTATTGGACGAGGAAGAGCATGACGGCAGACGAGCACACGCCCTCCTCGTATCTGTCGTGTAACTCTCCACTTTTCCCCCAAATAATCTCTCAGGAGGACAGATGATAGGGAGGCCGGGATGGATGCGTTAATGGAGCACCAGATCAAAGAGTGTTAGGTTGAAAACGCGAGTCTAGATGATTAAAAAGGATGTTGTTTACTCTGCTCTTCCGATAGGCCTCCCTCCCCTCGTCCACAAGAGTTTCCGCTCTATATTTCCCTCTGGAAGCTGATAACAGGCCGTCCGCCCGCTCTGACCTGTTGGTGTTCGTCTGCGCTTTTGCTCCAGTCTCTTATGAAAAACACCCCGGGAATGTCTCAGAAGAGATCCCGACACACACTCAAACATGATCCCTAGATCAAGATCAAGACTGGAAACAATAATCACTCAGAAATTGCTAGTAAATGGTACAATTTACTGCAAAAAAAGTGAATGTAATGCAATAATCTTTGTTTTATTTACAACTTCAAAAAAAAAAATCAGTCGGGCAGTGATGTTATTGTTAACTAAAACCCCAAACTATTAAAAATCGTTTTCATTTATTGAAATAAAACTGAAAATATAAATATTAGAAAAAACTTTAGAAATGCTGAAAAATAAAACCAAACTTAATAAAACTAAAAAAATTATATAAGCACAACAAAACGACTATAAAATATAAAAAAATAAAAGCTACACACACTCAAACATGATCCCTTAGATCAAGATCAAGACTGGAAACAATAATCACTCAGAAATTGCTAGTAAATGGTACAATTTACGGCAAAAAAAGTGAATGTAATGCAACCCCAAACCATTAAAAATCATTTTCATTTATTGAAATAAAACTGAAAATATAAATATTAGAAAAAACTTAATAAAACTAAAAATTATGTAAGCACAACAAAATGACTAGTATAAATAAATAATAGGGGTGTAACAATATATCGTGCCACAATGTATCGCAATACAAAAATGCAACAATACGTATCGTGGATACTGACAATATGTATCGTAGATAGTTCCCCCAAAATCAAAATTACTGTGTGAGAAAAAATGCAAGTTTTCAGAGCTTTAGTGTCAGTACTACATTAAACTACTATATATAATGTTGATTATAACGTATAATAATGCAATGGGGGAATATTTGTGGGTTCTGATAATGCCAAATGTCTGATGTTACCAGTAAAAAGTGGCTTATATTTATTTTAAATATATCTAGTCAATGACGGAGTGCAAGCATAGATATTGGTCTACAATAATTCTGTATTTTCAGCTTCAGAATCATGAATATTTTTATTCTGGTGTCACCATTGTCCTTGGGTTACAAGCACCAAGTCCAAGCCTATTCATTTAAACCCACAATGTAATATCAAAGTTAGCATTTTAATCAACAGTAAATTTTTTGTTAACCTTTTATCATATGTCTTGAGTTCAGTATCGTGATATGTATCGAATCGTGACATGAGGATATCGTTACACCCCTAATAAATAAGTATAAGTATAAATAAAACAGTGGATCTGTGTTGCTGTCCACAATAATTTGAGCTTTTAATTTGAGATCAACCGTTGACTCAATTGGAGAAACAAGTTCTTCAGTAAATGTGTAAAGAGCAATCTCCTCTGGCTTGTTTATTAAGAGTTTAGTTGCTGAACGCTGTCATACGGCCCTGTTTAACACTTCTATAGTTACTGCCACACGTCTGGAGTTTATAACAATTACATGGCTAATGCGAGTGAATGCAAACCACATTCCCCTGAAAGGACAGACTCATGTGCGGTTTCTGCAACATCATTCGCCCTAAAATTAGCCAGCGGCGTTAACGATGTTGTATCGAAGACATTACAGCCTGTTGCGGTACATGATGGGGGTCCAGTGAGACCCGGCCAATCAGATTACACGCTTTTATGTCCCACTAAGAGCTTGTTGTTTCCTTTGTGTCGTTGTGGAATGTTTGATGTCTTGAATGAAGACGAGAGGAACGGGAAGCAACGGAAGGGACTCTGCATCTGTCATTATGAAACTGATTAAAGTGTGTGTGTGTGTGTGTGTGTGTGTAGCATGTCCTGTGTTAAACAGTCCAGATTTCACCAGAGATTCAACCTTTAATTATCTGTGAAAGCCCAATTAATCCTCTGTTGAGTCGACTCTTTCATAAATCCATATTAAAACTGTATAAACACAATAATCCCTCATTCAACTCTCTTTAATATGCTTTTCATTAGTGAAACTTTTCATATATATATATATATGTTTGTGTGTGTGTGTGTGTGTATATATATACGACACTTGTACCAGTCACATCCATTTCAAAATAAACACTTCTAAACAGCATATAACTGTTGTTTAGGCGTATCACCAATGCCGATATTTGACAGTTTTGCCTAATAACTGTCCATTTTTATTTAATTTCA
Organism: Rhinichthys osculus; assembly: GCA_029959095.1. Lineage (NCBI taxonomy): Eukaryota > Metazoa > Chordata > Actinopteri > Cypriniformes > Leuciscidae > Rhinichthys > Rhinichthys osculus. The sequence goes on from JARWKJ010000004.1 coordinate 3,540,308, forward strand.
ATTTTATTTTGACATCACTGATTTTTTTCAGTTACATTTTTTTTATTGATTTTTTTCAATTATGTTTTTCAGATTATTCGAGTAGATATTGTGTAAAATAATTTCATTTATTCAAAGCATTTTATGTAGGAAATTATGCATGTTTTATTCAATATATTTGAATTATTTGAATTGTGCGCATGTATGTACTGTATTTATATTAGGGCTGTCAAACGATTAATCGCGATTAATCGCATCCAAAATAGAGTTTTTGTTTACATAATATATGTGTGTGTACTGTGTATTATTATTTTTAATACATAAATACCCACACATGCATGTGTATTTAAGAAATATTTGCATGTATATACTGTATATAGACTGAATGTAGCCTATATATAATATATATTTTATATAAATATAAACATTTTATATATAAATTAGGGCTGTCAAATGATTAATCACATCCAAAATAAAAGGTTTTTTTACATAATATATGTGGGTGCACTGTGTATAATTATTTTGTATATATATAAATACACACACATGCATGTGTATTTAAGAAAAAAATATTATTTATATATAAAATATTTATATTTATATATAATATAAATTATATATAAATCTATCTACAGTATATACATGAAAATATTTCTTAAATATATACAAGCATGTGTGTGTATTTATATATATATATATAAAATAATTATACACAGTGCACCCACATATATTATGTAAAAAAAACTTTTATTTTGGATGTGATTATTCGTGATTAATCATTTGACAGCCATACTATAAATAACACATTTTTCTTAAATATATACATGTGTGCATTTATATACAAAATAATTATACACAGTACACACACATATATTAAATAAACTCAAACTTTTATTTCGGATGCGATTAATCGTGATTAATCGTTTGACAGCCCTAATTTATATACATAGATACATACATGTATACACACACACACGCACATATATATATATATATATACATATACATCATATATATTATATATATCAGCTTTATATTCGAATATTTTTATTCAAAGTATTTTATGTAGGAAATTATGCATGTTTTATTCAATGTATTTGAATTAAATAGTGTGCATTTTATATATATATATGTATGTACTGTATACATGCATGCATATAAACACACACACACACACATATATATATCATATATATATTATATATATCAGCTTTATATTCATAAGATATCGACATCCAAATATCCATATTGGTCAACAACTAATGATAACAAGGGGTTAATTGACCATGGGTTAACAGTTTCAACTGTGAAAAACCCATAATAAGAGTATGATTAATCAAATATTTTGTATTGGTTTATATTTAACCAGATATAACCAGATTCTCCTATTTTCTGCCGTTTAATCAGTTAGATGCATGAAGTGCTTCTGTCTTCGTAGCCCGTAGCGGTGAGCTCAGTGTTTCCATCAGAGCAGGTGTGTCTGTTTTACTTCCTCTTTACATTTCTATCATGTCTTTGAATCGTTCATAGGGGGATTTCTATCTCAAACACTTGCAACTCTGTGACTGTGATCTTCTTCTGAAGATTTTTTTCCATATGTTTTTACGGTCTCTTTTATTGTCTTTGAATTGGATTGAATTGATTAAGGATAGCCTCTTGAGATGCATCATCTCCTATAAACACATATACAGAATACAAAAGACAAATTATAAGCAAAATCATTTCATAACATAGTTTACAAATACACATACAAAAGCTCATTTAAACACAACAAACTCTCACCGACCCCTCACTCTAACCTAAGTTTTTTACTCAAAGTTAAATACAAGTTGTAGTAATAATAATAGTATCTCCAGTGAATTTATAAATTAAATTAAATAGATTCCAGCCAAAATAATAATAAATAAATAAATGAAGAAATATAACATTTAACAAATAAACGAATGAACAAAGGATTTAAGTTAACTTAAAAGTTAAAAGCTTAAACAAATTGTTTTAAGGTATATCTGAAAAAGCGAAAAGAAGTTATAGATCTCAAAGAAAGAGGACGATTATTCCTCTTGGTGACCTGCTTCATATCAAAGACTTCACATATAAAAAGACTCATATTACTAATGAATGGGAGAATAAGTCCCGCCTCCTAAATAAAAGAGCCAATCGCTGATCGGTAAGCTCATGGTGTCACTACAGCTGCCGATAGAAGCAGAAATATAAGCTTTTTAACACTCTTTAAGAACATTTATAGGACCGTTCATGTCAGATTGTGTGGCTGATTTGAAATATGTGAATTCTGTACGCATTTTTTGAGATTTCAGGATTCCCCCATTCAAGTAGATTGTTCTGGTCTTGGATGTCTGAAACAGAAACGAACAAACTTCCCTTTATTATATTAGAGCTTCTATTGAGGTTGTAGTGTGGCCTGAATTCCCTCGCTCCAGTTTTTTTAATGGTTGTGGATTTAAAGAAGCAGGTTGGTAACGCTTCCTTTTACAGTCCTCCTGACTTACTATGTAGCCTACTTATTATAGTAATTATAACTACACTCTAAAAAATGCTGGGTTGTTTCAACCCAAATGTTGGGTTAAATATGGACAAACCCAAATGTTGGGTTAAAAATGTAATTAAAAAATGTACAGTCTTGAAAGTGAAAGTTGGGTTAAAATTTTAAATTACATTTTTATCCCAACATTTGGGTTTGTTCATATTTGACCCAAATTTGGGTTAAAACAACCCAGCATTGTTTAGAGTGTACTGGGTAATAACTAGGGATGTCCCGATCCGATCACGCGATCGGAAATCGGGCCCCATCACGTGGTTTCAGACTCGATCGGAATCGGACGTTATCTCCCGATCAGGACTCGGATATATGTAAATTAGGGGTTTAACGGTACATGTATTCGTAATTATTGAACCGTTTCGGTACGAGGCTTCCGGTTCGGTGCGCATACAAACCGAACGATTCCTAGGACCATTTTTCCTGCAGACAAAATCCGCGCTGGCGCGATCACCACAACGTTGCGCAACATCAAATGGCAAACGTAACTGTACGTTCACACCGCCGCCGACTTGAGCTTCCAAAGCGTCCGGAAGTCATTCGTTTTCAATGGAAGCTGGCTTCTCTCCGCTGCAAGGAGCGTCAAATCCATCGGCGTCGCGTTTTGGGCGTTTTGAGCGTCTTGAGCGTCAATCAGAAAGTTGAAAGAAGCTCAACTTTATGGTAATGAGCTGTGACGCGGTTCAGCGGCAAGCAGCGGCAAAACTCCAGCAACCAATCGGAATATAGGCGTCCTTCGCGCCGGCTGATTCCAGAGAAACACACGATGTAAACTTTCGTTACTACCAAAACATTACTTCCGAGAAAATGGAAGAGAAGCTAATAATCGCCGTTGCTGGGTTTCCTATCATTTTGACATGACGTTGTTTGCTTATAGGGATCGTGAGAGCGCAACTTTTATTTGAAATATTTACGATCGCTCGTTTTAAAGCGGGAATGGAATTCATTTGCTCACGGTGACACCGATTTGACCGCAAATAATAATAATAATAATAATAATAGTTCTATTCTTTTTTCCCCGACCAAATGTGACCAAAACAGTTATAAAAATGCTGTCATTATAAAAGGTTTCTTCAATGTATTGCTTGTTTTTTTCTGTTTATTACATTTCATGTTGTGACACTTCTATTCTCCCTGCAACGTTAGAGCGTTCAAAGCGTCCAAAGCGTCAACAAGCTTCCCCGTACTTTTTGACAAGCGTCCTTGACAGGGCGGCCAGAGCTTCTTTGACGCTCAAGTCGGCGGCGGTGTGAACGTACAGTAATGAAAGCGGAACGAAACTGCGCTACTCATTATATTGTGCTTAACAGACCAGATTTATCAGTTCGGACCAGCAACATCTGTGCAGCGCGAGATCAAGCGACACAGCGCTAAGAGATCCAGTAAAGAAAACATTTGAATTCGCCACTGAAGTAATAACATTGCTGCGAGATCTAGTGAGAAGCATTCACATTTCTCCGTTATTAAAGGGATACTCCACTTTTTTTGTAAATAGCCTCATTTTACAACTCCCCCAGAGTTAAACTGTGTTGTTTTTACCGTTTTTGAATCCATTCAGCCGATCTCCGGTTCTGGCGGTACCACTTTTAGCATAGCTTAGCATACATCATTGAAGTGGACAAGACCATTAGCATTTCTAAAAAAAAAATTACCAAAGTGTTTCGACTCTTTCGACCAAATGACTCTTTGGTCATTTTTTTTTTTTTGAAATGCTAATGGTCTTGTCCACTTCAATGATGTATGCTAAGCTATGCTAAAAGTGGTACCGCCAGAACCGGAGATCGGCTGAATGGATTAAAAAACGGTAAAACTCAACAGTTTAACTCTGGGGGAGTTGTAAAATGAGCCTATTTCCAAAAAAAGTGGAGTATCCCTTTAACCGTAGATCTCTATTAGATCAAACAGCGCTGACATGGGAACCAGGAGAAACATTGTGCCGTGAATGAACATGGATTTAATGTTGCACTTCAAAACTCAAATATTATATATATATATATTTAAATGTTATTTTTTAATGTGATTACCAAAACATTATTTGTTCATCCTTCAAAGATTACCCCCATTTATAAACCTGAAAGTTTCAAGATGTAGGAAAACTCACACTTATTTAAAAATAGTTTTTCTTTTAATAAATAGGAAATTTCTCTGGCATTTCTTTCTTTTTGCTGTATCGTATCGAACCGCAAATTTTGTGAACTGTTACACCCCTAATATATATTCTCATTATTTTTTTATACACTTTTAAAACATTTTTATTTTTTGTTTACATGCCTGCCGGGTATTTTAAGTTGAGGTGCTATTTGTTTTTATAATAGACTTTTTCTATATTTACTGTTGCACTAAAGTCCAAAAGTGAAGATTTTATGTTATTTATTACTTGATTGTTCAAGCTACCTCACAGAAGTGCTCTGTTTGTTAACAGAGTTGTTGAATGTTAAAATAAGGTGAATTAAATCAAAAATAAGGAACATCCTGGATCTGTTTTTTCTCTCTTCTTTATTCTTTTTTTATGTATTATATAAGTATCGGATCGGGACTCGGTATCGGTAGATACTCAAAATCAAATGACTCGGACTCGAGGGCAAAAAAACCTGATCGGGACATCCCTAGTAATAAGTAGGTACTAACCCTGAACTACCCCTAACCCATGTACTTACCTTATATTAGCCAGTACTTTCTAGGTAAGTACACGTAAGTACTGTACTGTAAAAGGAAGTGTTACCGGTGTTATCACGTTAGCGGTGTGCTTAGGCTCACTGTGAGACGTTACACACGTCTATTTTCACGTCCTTCAAAGCACTTGTGTAACACATTCACGTACTTCAGGACTATTACTGTCAGACTGTCAGGCGTTTGCTGAGCGATGTCTCCGTCATTATGCATGTTTGTGAGGACTGACGGTCTCGTGCACTGAAAGATTATAGTTATTCAGCCGGTTCATTTGAAGGGCTGCAGTCAGAAACACGTCTGATCGTGTGTGTGATGGACATGAACACACTGATCCGGTGTGTGTGTTCTGGGATGATCTTGTCTCCTGATATGACTCTGCTTCTTTCTTTAATGTGCATCTGTGGGTTTTTCCATCAGTTTTATGATCCAGCGGGTGGAAATTGACTGATTTCTTGATAAAGCAACAGCACATCTTTCCTCAACGATATGCTGAAGTTTAATACTCAATGATCTGTCAGAAATCATTCTAATATGAGGATTTGCTGCTCAGGAAACATTTCTTATTATTGTCAGTGTTGGAAACAGTCGTGCTGCTTCGTATTTATTTGAAATCGAAATCTTTTGCAATATTGTAAATGCATTTACTGTCATTTTTCATCAGTTTAATGCATCCAAGTACTGTATGTCCCCATTGAGTGAGTGAGTGAGTGAGTGTGTGAGTGTGTGTGTGTGTGTGTGTGTGTGTGTGTGTGAGTGAGTGAGTGAGTGAGTGAGTGAGTGAGTGAGTGAGTGAGTGAGTGTGTGAGTGAGTGTGTGAGTGAGTGTGTGAGTGAGTGTGTGAGTGAGTGTGAGTGAGTGTGAGTGAGGAGGTCAGTGTGTCTGGGTGTGTGTGCGAGTTTGTGATTGTGTGTGTGTGTGTGTGTGTGTGTAATAAAGGGTTGAAGTGGAGATGCATGGCAAAGCTCTTAAAGTCACTGGGCCGCGGTCTCTTGTTTTAGTCATTAGAAGAGAAAGGAATGCTGGGATGTATTTGTGTCTGTCAGTGGCATGTTATACAACACATTCCTCAGGAGTTTTCAGGCAAACAGTCTCTTAGAGGGGCTTCATACAGCACAGCAAACATCAGTGTGTGTGTGACTGCAGCTAAACACACGCATGGACCGGTGTTTACCTCAGGTCATCTCTAACTCTGGGTCAGTGTAATCTCTGAGGATCTGTTGTCTTTCACACTCTTTATACTGTACTTCAGTTATTCACACTATATGCTGCAGTTTCAGGTTACAAACATATGAAATGTTGAGTTAATTGTGGGTTAAATTAATCATTCTGTAATTATTGTCGTTCCAAATATGCATCTCTTTTTTAATGAAGCGAATTCGTAGCGATCATGTCTGTGAAACTCCAAAAATGCATGTGATTCTCCTCTTCTTGTCATTTGAAGAGGGCAACAGTGATGGAAGTATTTTCCCCCCGCCATTCATTTCTCCCAAAGGGATTTAAAAAAAAGTCTTCTTTAAAGATTTTTAAGCCATGAACCAAACCAACCAGCTATGAGGAGAATCACAACACTACTAACTTTGACTTGAAGCAAAAAAGTTTTGGAAAATCAGTCAAAAGCACAAGACTGTGAACTTAAAGGCTTTAATGAAGGAAAGAACTACAATCCCACGAATCACTGCGAACGGTATTGAGAAATATAAAACTACTAATTTGCAAACGTTGATCATATGCATAAAAACAATACATTTATTGCAAAATATGCATACACGTTTAAGTATTGCGAGTTCGACTCGATTATGCATTTGCATTCTTCATGCGAGTGGGCGGAGCTAACAAGCTCTTGGCGCATGTTGCTTTTTTAGACTTTCTGATTGGTGGAATTTCCTGTGTAGCATCATGGGTAATGTAGTTTTTCACCACGGATTCGGCTGTTAACACGATTATTTATTTAAATAAGCTGAAATAATGTGGCTGGCGGCTTCAGCAGATACACTCGATTAACAAGCTCGTAGCTCACAGTAGGGCTGTTTTTAAAAGTAAATAGTGAAACTGTATTTCACTAACACTGATGAATAAGCAGTATAAGGTAAGCCTATTAAATAGCAGTCGTAAAGAAGTTTTTGTTAATACAATACAGTTAGCAAGTCCGTATGAGCCATCAGTCACCAAAAATATAGAAAATAACACACACACACACACTCAAATGAAGTGGTATTTTGTGTTAATGATGATACGGAAACTTGAATTGTTAATATAGAAACTGATTCTGATTAATAGAATGAACTTCAAACCTGCATGCAAATCCAACGTAACTACAAGATTGCGTGCTCATAATTTCTTTTGCTTTTTATACTGTGTATATATAGTGAATATATAGTGAATTAATACACGCCTCTGGCTCTGGTCTGACAGGACAGGAAAGTTCGTTTTTCTGAAGTGAGAGACTTTTTTTATTTCTTAAAAAAGTTACGAAAATGATGTTTTGATACTAACCCTGACATATACTGTAGCATCCTTGCTGAATAAAAATATAATTTCCTTAAAAAAAAGAAAAAAAAGATGATCTTACTATCCCCGAACTTTTGAAGAGTAGTTTACATTAGCAGTATTTTGCATTTAAGCCCAATATAAGAAACCTGAATGTAATATTTCATTCACAATCACAGCACTGTTTTCTGCAGTAAGAGTCAATCTGAGAGAGATCTAGAGCTCGTGTGTGTGTGTGTGTGTGTGTGTGTGTGTCCAGCAGTGTTTCAGGATGTGTAATGAATGATAATTGTCTGATGAGATTCAGATTTGTTTTATTGGTTGGGTCTGTGGGTGGAGATCAGGTTCTGCACTCGCTCAGAGATAAAAACATCACAATGAATATCATCTGAATGTTAAACAGGGATTGATTCCTGACACACAGCGTCTGTTTCCCTCTATTTGTGGTTTTGTGTGAATTTCTGGTGGGAAAAATCATATTCTCAGAGCTTGCGTCATATGTTATTGTGTGTTTCTTTCATATATGTCACAAGGTCCGTGCATTTGTGTATTTCTATAAGCTTAATGTCCGCTTTGATCATGACCCGCTAATGTGCTCTACGTGATTAATGCTTTTATTAATAGCTTGCATCGTCGTCTTCCTCCTTATGGACTTTGTAAACAATAATGAGTGTCATGTGGTTTTTTCATCAGGATACATCAAACAGAGGAACGGCACAGGAAGACTGTGATTAGTGAAGGAAAAGCATGCAAATAGATCTCATATACTCATATTACACACACAGTGTAGGACACATGCACTACTGTTCAAAGCGTGTGGTCAATAAGCATTTCATTTGCATTAAATTGATAAAAAAAGACACAAAAGTTCTCTATTATAAATAAATGCTCTTATTTAGAACTTTCCGCTCAGCAAAGAATCCTGGAAAATAAAATGTACCACAATTTCCACACAAATAAGCAGCTTGCAAATAAGTTTTCAACATTGATAATAATCATAAATGTTTCTTGAGCATCATATTAGAGTGATTTCTGAAGGATCATGTGACACTGAAGACTGGAGTAATGATGCTGAAAATTCAGCTTCGATCACAGGAATAAATGATCATATATTCACATTGAAAACAGCTGTTTTACATTGTAATAATATTTCACTGTTTTGACTGTATTTTTGATCTAATAAATGCAGCCTTGGTGAGCAGAAGAAACTTTCAAAAACTTAAAAAAATCTCACCAACCCCAAACTTTTAAATGACAGTGGAAAGTTTTGGGAGTGGATCACTGAAAGTGTAATGTAGTGATGACCATATTAGCAACATTTTGGCAACATGGTAATAGCAATTTTTGACAAAAGCGAGACGCATTATAGTTGATGAAATGTTAGTAAACCTCTGTTGTCAGTGGCGCCGTGTTGTTTACTCTCTTCAAGCTGTTGTGGAGAACGGCGCGCTCTCTCTGGACAGAACGTATGGCTCGAGACTGCGAGGTCAAGGTTTGGCTGGTTATAGATCTACATTACCAAAAAGCATATTTCCTAGGGGTGTAACGGTACACTGAAGGTTCGGTACGTATAGGTTTTGGGGTCACTGTTCGAAAAGAGTTTGGTACAACATGAAAAAGCAACAAATCTCCAATGCTATGTTTCTTTTCAATTATTTTGAACAGAGAGTAGTGCAAATTAGTTTATTCCACCTATTAGTCCCATAGTTGGTACAGTACAGCCTCCTTTAGAGTGTTAAAGGTGCAATGTGTAATATTTCTGAGGATCTATTGACAGAAATACAATATAAGATCCATAACTATTAGGGCCGGGACTTTAACGCGTTAATTAAGATTAATTAATTACAAACTTTAACGAGTTAATTAATTACACAAAAAAATAACACGTTAAACACTTATTTTTGCACCGCGGAACGTTTCTCAGTGGATGAGTTTCGGCGGACCGATTATACTGGAGCACCAATATCGTTCATGATGACAAAGCGAGACCGCTTTGGTTGACCCCGTGGATGGGACATTTTGTTATAAAAAACGAACGGATGGAAGCGTCGATAAGAGCATGGTTGTGTGCAAGCTTTGCAACAAGGAATAATTCGCTATTGCTATTAGTGTAGTGTAGCAATATGCTATTGCTACACTTAATGGTAAAAATTGCACTGGTCTGCTGGACTTGGTTGAACAAAAATAAACAATATTTTGTTGCTTAAGCTTATGTATTCAGTCATTATTCAATGGTATACTAAAAATCCATGTGAAAAAAATGACTTCTCCCTGTTCTCAGGTCAAATATGTATGCAATTAAAATGCGATTAATTACTTACAAAGCCTCTAATTAATTAGATTAATTTTTTTAATCGAGTCCCGGCCCTAATAACTATGTGTTCAGTGGTACGTAATGTTTTTATCACCTTAGAATGAGACATTTATATCTACATAACCGCGGGGACCCCCTTCTATGAAGGTCGACATATTGTGACGTCATGTTTCTACCGTAGCCGAACGCGAACACACAGCGCTACAGGGCGCGCTTCGTCACTACCTTGAAAGAGAAGCCGCAGAAAGCTAGAAGCTAGCTATAGACACCGCGAGTAGTGACTTTTCCCTTGTCAGTGGTGTAAATATGTAGTTGGATTGTTTCATGTAACTTAGTTCTTCTCCCTCGCTGTGTTATGGCTTTGGCTATCAGCTGATTAGCACTATTGACCGTAAAACAGTAACGTTACAGGAGTCACCAACCCGTCGATCGCGGGCGACAAGTCGATCGCGAAGAGTTTTCAAAACCAGAGAAAAAAACCTATTTTTATTCATTATTATTTATTAGTTTGTGTGTAGTAAATGGTGTCTAGGGGATGCGGAGGCGCGCGCTGTTACAATCACGTTATCTTTGCCGCGCGCACCTTTGCGCTCATGCGGACGCGTCGAGTTTAAACAAGGCTTTACGCTTTAACCAGCTCAGCCACAGTAACAGCTCATATTAGCCAGCTAAACTTTTACTACCCTGTTAGAAAACATAGTTGCATAGTTTCATGTGGTTCTTCTCCCTCACTGTATTATGGGTTTGCTATGTGGGGAGAAATGTGCTGGTTACGTTCATGAGACAAATCAGCTGATTACTATTATTATATTATATATTAAGACCCTTGATCCTCACCTGACTATGGCTTTGTAAACTTTATCAATGATGTGGTTTATAATGGACTGTGGTACAGAAACCGTGACAATGTTACACACTCTTGGCTTAATCTGGCTATTCTCTGCTGTCTCCAGACGACGATGTTTGTCCCGTTTGAGCCACCGTAGCTTCTTGGAAAGGGAGGGGTGAGCAGTTGGCTGAGCCCTTAGTGCAACTCGCAACCGAACCGCTAGATGCCGCTAAAATCTACACACTGCACCTTTAAGACTTAAACAGACTCTTGCGTATGTCATATATTTTTTGGTCGGGCTGATGAAAAAACAAAAGATATTTGGTCATAATCAGCTACAAAACTGAAAAATATCTCTTGTGTTATAAAATTATGACAAATATTGGAAGCGCCAAGAAAAAAAAATTGGGTTGATGTGATGCATGATATATACATTATGGAGAAACTGACTTCCACTTGTAGATTTGAAATGGATAAATTTGAGAGGTTGAGGATCAGACTTTGTGTGAAACATAATACCTGAGGCACTTCCCTGGTTTGTTCTTGCTACCAGTTTTATTTATTTATTTTTATTTTTTGGTGGGTGGGATTATTTTTCATTTCGTTTTGCCGAAAAAAGATGATGTAGGACAAGATAAAAAAATTATGTATTATATGACCAAATGTGTATTTATGTCTTGCAACATCAATAAAAATAAATAATAATAATAATAATAATAAAAAAATTATGACAAATAAAACGTAGTTTAGTTTTTGTACTCCTGTAGTGTTTTTCTGCCTAGCTCCGGTGATTGGCACATCTGGATGATGTCACTGCCTTCGAAACTTTCGTCCGTCATAAAAAAAATCATGTCGAACTAGATAATCTGCGTTTTTTGCATCCGTAGCAAGCATTCTGTACGGAAGCCCTGAACCGCAACAACAACAACAAAATAGAAATCTGTAAAAAAAGAAAGAAAAAGAAATCTGTAAAAAAAAAAATCTGTAAAAAACCCCCCAAAAAACTAGCATTTCGAGATTAAAGTCGAAACATTTCGAGATTAAAGTCGAAACCGCAAAGTAAAAAATAAAATAAAAAAAATAATCTGTAACAAAAAAAAAAAAGCATTTCGAGATTAAAGTCGAAACATTTCGAGATTAAAGTCGAAATATTTCGAGATTAAAGTCGAAACATTTCGAGATTAAAGTCGAAACATTTCGAGATTAAAGTCAAAACATTTCGAGATTAAAGTCGAAACATGTCGAGATTAAAGTCGAAACATTTCGAGATTAAAGTCGAAACATTTCGAGATTAAAGTCGAAACATGTCGAGATTAAAGTCGAAACATTTCGAGATTAAAGTCGAAACATTTCGAGATTAAAGTCGAAACATTTCGAGATTAAAGTCGAAACATTTCGAGATTAAAGTCGAAACATTTCGAGATTAAAGTCGAAACATTTCGAGATTAAAGTCGAAACATTTCGAGATTAAAGTCGAAACATTTCGAGATTAAAGTCGAAACATTTCGAGATTAAAGTCGAAACATTTCGAGATTAAAGTCGAAACATTACGATGATACAGTCTTCCGTAGAAGTGTGTGCATTTTTTTTTTTTTTTTACATTGCGGTTTCGACTTTAATCTCTAAATATTTCGAATTTAATCTCGAAATGCTATTTTATTTTATTTTTACAGATTTTTCTTTTTTTACGTTGCGGTTCAGGGCTTCCGTAATTCTGAGAGGTGTTTTGACAATTAAGAGCCACCGTACAGGCGAACGCCAAAATCCAGAATGGGGATTTCAATGCATGAAAAACAAAGTGTGGAATACAAGAGATAAAGACTCATCAAACTGAGCCTCTGACATCCTGAAGTAAACTCTGAATCCCTCGGGATAATCCCACAGCGAACTCTCCTTCCTCTCTACGCAATCTCAGGACTGGGTGGACCCAATATTCCCTTTCTTTTCTCTTTTTAAGAACAGATGGGAGAACAAAATCACCCTCGCTGCTTGATGACAAAAGTTTGTCATTTATATATCAATATGGCTAATAATAATTACTATTACAAATATCTGTCATGCAAATAAAGCTAAAACTGAAAACATGAACTGAAAAACATTATTAATCTCAGACAGTTAATGTTAATTTCAACATTTACTAATACATATATAATAAAAAATGTTGCATCTGTTAATATTATTTAATGACCTGAGCTGACATTAATTTAGTTGTATGTATATTTTAAGGTTTAATTAATACGGCAACACGTGTACTGCTCATTGTCAGTTAATGAATAAACCAACGATATGTAATCAAACTGTGGAGTCATTACCAGAACTGATGTTCATACATTCATACTTGTGTTTACATGCAGTTATTATAGAGCCTCTTGCAGTAAACAGAGGTCAAACGTTTACTGGTGTGTGTATTCATGCGAGAAAAGTCCCCTTCATAACTTAATCTGTTTTACTGCAGTTTTAACTGTGTCACAGACATTTATCTGAAATTGTGTGTGTGTGTGTGTGTGTGTGATGACTTACTAAACTCCATTACTCCACATCAAAGCGTCTCAGATCTGACAACAAAAGCCATATTGTACACTAGATACTGACAGAAAACGCTTCATGCTTCTCAAAATCACATGCTCTCTCGGTACAGAGAGCCAAGAGTTACGCCGTGTCCCGCCGATGACCTTTCCTCACACTTTTCCTCTGTTCATGACTTCAGAGTCGAGTGTCGAATCAACCGAGCCTTTCCCAAACACACGGCCTCCGGGAAGAAGCTCTGTGGGGTTTTCTGAAGCTTCAGCACTTTGACGCTGGATTTGCAGGTATAGTTTCACATGCAGTTTAATCTGCAGTTGCCAGACTCTTCACTAGTCGTCTTATTCTGGCCAAGGACAGGAAGAGATGGTTTGATTGACTTATAAACCATCCGGTCACGGTTTAATTCAATTTTGCACGCTAATTAGTGGCTGGTTTATCTGAATTTGTTCAGTCTTTGTGGATTGTTGTACAGAAAACTTGTACATGCATGAAGACTTGGTTCTGTCAGTGATTATCTATGATTATTTCACAGATTCAAAGTGAAATAAAGTTCAAAGTTCAGATGAATGTTGAGTTTTGTTGCTTCTGACAACTTTGACAACGATTGATCAACTTTCAATGTCGATCAGAGTTTTAGTTCTAACCAACCGCGATGGAAAAACACTGCATTTCTGTTTTAGAGACGGTTTCTATTTCTGCAACGTCGCGGCTGGAATAACAAAATACAAAGTACAATGATAATCTCATGATAATCTGTATGATAATCTCAGGTACTGATTATATGCTTTATTTAATGTTAAAATAATTTATTGTGAGTCTGAATATCATTTTGCATGACTATTATAGCCGTACTGAAAGTGACGATGGATAATTCACCTCAGATATTGAAAATTAAAAGAAACAAGAATGTTTACTATGTACCTATCCATTTGGTTGTGAGTGCAGTGCACTTGCAGAGAGACTCCGCCCACACACACTTTTGATTGGCTGTGACTTTTGATTGATTTGGTTGCAAGTGCAGTGCACTTGCAGAGAGACTCCGCCCACACACACTTCTGATTGGCTGTGACTTTTGATTGGTTTGGTTGCGAGTGCAGTGCACTTGCAGAGAGACTCCGCCCACACACACTTCTGATTGGCTGACTTTTGATTGGTTTGGTTGCGAGTGCAGTGCACTTGCAGAGAGACTCCGCCCACACACACTTCTGATTGGCTGTGACTTTTGATTGATTTGGTTGTGAGTGCAGTGCACTTGCAGAGAGACTCCGCCCACACACACTTCTGATTGGCTGACTTTTGATTGGTTTGGTTGTGAGTGCAGTGCACTTGCAGAGAGACTCCGCCCACACACACTTCTGATTGGCTGACTTTTGATTGGTTTGGTTGTGAGTGCAGTGCACTAGCAGAGAGACTCCGCCCACACACACTTCTGATTGGCTGTGACTTTTGATTGATTTGGTTGTGAGTGCAGTGCACTTGCAGAGAGACTCCGCCCACACACACTTCTGATTGGCTGACTTTTGATTGGTTTGGTTGCGAGTGCAGTGCACTTGCAGAGAGACTCCGCCCACACACACTTCTGATTGGCTGTGACTTTTGATTGATTTGGTTGTGAGCACTGATCTATATAGAATGACTGGATAGCTCATGACGTCATAAACAGTGAAGCCACCGCGCCGCCATATTGTGATTCCCTAGTGAGCTCACGCGTTCTACTGAATCAATAGGAAATTGTATGATTTGACTGAGAAAACATTGCATAACGAGACACCGTCTTTAAATCTAAAGTCTCCCTGAACAGTCTTACAACGCAAACATCCTAAGCATTTAAATGGGTATTTGTTTAAAGTCGGAAATTATTCCTGCTTACTAAAAAAAGTATATGTGAATTGTGAACTTAAAATTTAGCTCTTTCTGATTGTGTTTTACAGATAGATCAGTAGTCTGCTCAAGTATTTGATTACCGTAGTCAGTGGCGGATTTAGCAAATTGGGGGCCCAAGGCAAAGGTAGTATGGGGCCCCCCATCCGATCTTTAAAAGAGAACGAAAAAAAAAATCTTTTTTTTTTTTTTAAATAAACTATTACATGGCACTTTCTGGAGAGTTTTGTGCAAAGAAATATAGAAAAAAAGTAGGTCTAGCAAGTCTTATATTTCTGTAATTCACACAGATCAAACACAAATATGCTGACTGAATAGATTGCTAGTTGAGAAACACTGCTTTAATTAATGTTTTTATGACGACTTTGTGAAAGGTTAACTACAGCATGAGCCGTCTTCCTGCTGGCTAAGTTATTTGGCAAATTTCATTCATACAGATCTGTATTATGCTATAGTTTTTGATAGTGTTATACATTTCTTACAGATAATCACGATGATCATTGCGTTTGTCTTACTGAATGTGGTAGCTTTATACAATTACAGTTTGTCTATAAGCTTTTTTTTTATTAATGCCGACAGTAAAATGTTGCCAGATATTGCTACGAAAAACAAGAAAACAAAATAATAATAATCCGAAATAAGTTCAAAGCTTGTGTTTTGGAAATAAGATTAATATATCACTAACCCTAACATGCAACTTTCCACTTTAATAACTTCCTAAAGTGTCACATTAAATCAGAAAAACCGGTCCAGAAGACGACTGCCACCTTTTCATTAGGTGGATCTGGCAACACGGAGGCTGCGCCCGCGCCCTCACTCACAGCGCGCTCTCAAGCCCCGTTCACTGCGCTAGCCTCTCGCAGCAACATGCATTGCAAACACTCATATGAGGTGGTTTAAACGGGTAATTAACCATTCAGAGAGCTTGACATTTTATTTTTGAATGTAAAATATGACAGAGTTCCGGACCTCGGTCACCTCATAGCTGGCTACGGCCATGGACTTGTAACATATTAGCACATCATCACAAAAAAGTTTGTTACCTTCTGCAATTTTGCTAAAAACGTTTTGCTTTCCTCCCGCTTCCTGCTTTTCCAGCACCGCTTGGGAAGCTTCTCTGTCTGTCACTCTGTAGCCTACACTGTCTGTCAGTAACTTATTTTTCTCCGTCAGTTTTTTGGCGCATTAGCCTTGTCACTTTCGCACGCAGAAAGTGAGATAATGGAATAGTCCAATGTAGTGAGGTGGGGGGGGGGGGCCCTCCTGTCTGCGACACTAATGATTTGATGCCTTTTTTCGCAAACGTTTTTTAGAAATATATAATTTGCGAAAAGTAAAAAATAAATAAAAACTTAAGCATAATTTAATGGGGCATTTTGGGGGCCCCTAGGTAGCTCGGGGCCCAAGGCAATTGCCGACCTTTGCCTAATGGTTAAGTCCGCCCCTGACCGTAGTTAGCAAGAACATGTCCAGGAAATGCATAATACAAATTGTATGGGTTAATGTACACACCTGTTTCACCTCTTATTTACCCCTTATTTACACTGCACACGTCTGCGGCGCGTTTACAGCTGCGACACGGCTACCGGAGCTGATCGCGCCCACAAATCGGCAAATCACGTGGAAATGCTCCCGGTGTGAGTTGACACCGCGTGAATGTAGGAATAAAACATTGTCGGAGCCATAATGCGCCGTAGATGTGTGCACTGTAAATAAGGGGTTTACACATAGGCCTACTCCGTTTGCAGTGCATATTTTTTACCATACCCATGTCAACAGGTTGGAGCTTTCACTGCACGCGGATGCCCGTCCTGTGCGGTGCGTGCAGAGATCGTTTGTGCTGCAGGCGCTGAATTAAAGTGACAGCGCATGGTTCGTGGTCAAACTGAACACGGATTGACATGAAAATATTAAATATATGCATTTAATTAAATTTATAAGAAGTAATGCATTGAATAATACGTTTATTGGGTTTAAACTTGAATACGTCTGTGAAAGAAAGCATAGTAGGCTATTTTTTTTTTTTAAACACGGAAATAGCGACAATTGTGCATATAAATTACTATATATGGGCTTAAAGTAAAACCTGTGAGCAGTTTTTCAAGATCCTTTGGTGATCTTCGTTTTACACTTTGTTGATGCGCAGCGGGTCATCTTAAAAGTGCCGTCGGAGCTACCTATCTCTGTATAACGGCCGTTGGAGCCCTCTGCTGGTAGGGAATCGTAAGATGGCCGCTCGAACACTTCCGGTGGCTTCACTGCCTGGTGGCAGTTTAGAACGTCATGAGCTATCCAGTCATTATATAGATCAGTGGTTGTGAGTGCAGTGCACTTGCAGAGAGACTCCACCCACACACACTTCTGATTGGCTGACTTTTGATTGGTTTGGTTGCGAGTGCAGTGCACTTGCAGAGAGACTCCACCCACACACACTTCTGATTGGCTGACTTTTGATTGGTTTGGTTGCGAGTGCAGTGCACTTGCAGAGAGACTCCGCCCACACACACTTCTGATTGGCTGTGACTTTTGATTGGTTTGGTTGTGAGTGCAGTGCACTTGCAGAGAGACTCCGCCCACACACACTTCTGATTGGCTGTGACTTTTGATTGGTTTGGTTGTGAGTGCAGTGCACTTGCAGAGAGACTCCACCCACACACACTTCTGATTGGCTGACTTTTGATTGGTTTGGTTGCGAGTGCAGTGCACTTGCAGAGAGACTCCGCCCACACACACTTCTGATTGGCTGTGACTTTTGATTGGTTTGGTTGTGAGTGCAGTGCACTTGCAGAGAGACTCCGCCCACACACACTTCTGATTGGCTGACTTTTGATTGGTTTGGTTGCGAGTGCAGTGCACTTGCAGAGAGACTCCGCCCACACACACTTCTGATTGGCTGTGACTTTTGATTGGTTTGGTTGCGAGTGTATTGCACTTGCAGAGAGACTCCGCCCACACACACTTCTGATTGGCTGACTTTTGATTGGTTTGGTTGCGAGTGCAGTGCACTTGCAGAGAGACTCCGCCCACACACACTTCTGATTGGCTGTGACTTTTGTTTGGTTTGGTTGCGAGTGTATTGCACTTGCAGAGAGACTCCGCCCACACACACTTCTGATTGGCTGTGACTTTTGATTGATTTGGTTGCAAGTGCAGTGCACTTGCAGAGAGACTCCGCCCACATACACTTCTGATTGGCTGTGACTTTTGATTGGTTTGGTTGCGAGTGCAGTGCACTTGCAGAGAGACTCCGCCTACACACACTTCTGATTGGCTGTGACGTTTGATTTGGTTGCGAGTTTAGTGCACTTGCAGAGAGACTCCGCCCACACACACACGCCCACCACACACTCATTTGATTGATTTTCACGCGTCTTGTAGTCATGTCACGCCTGATGCTTGTCTAAGGCAGCTTTTGTCGTGTGTGAGATTTTAGGTGTTGCTGTGTAACTGAAGGGTCTGGAAACACTCTCGGCAAGAGGCTGTTTTCACACTCATTCAGATGGTCTGGAAAATATGTGCAGAATGATTCGCGTTTTCCCCCTCCGTTATTGACTTTGCGAGCTATCGTGAGCAGGAATCCTCTGAGGGAAGCCATGTGTCATTTTGCTTGTTTGTTTGAGAGAAGTGTTTCAGCCATCTAGACAAAGTTTTGCCATCAAAATAAAGTGTTACCCAACATTTAAATTATTAAACAATTGGTGTGACAATGCAGCAAATTTATATAACCGTATAAAACTGCAAATTGAGAGTTCAGTGACAGTAGTGGCAGCGCAAACTAGGTCATTCTAAGAAAGCTGTTGCTTGTATCCCCATGACTTACTACTGTACTGATATTATTAACAACATACTGAACATATTCACATTATTTGATAGATTTAACATAGATTTGTTTATGTGAAATGCAATAATTAAAAAAAAAATTTACTTAACTAAAAATATTTTATTTTTATTATTAATATTAATAATTAATATTATATTTTCCTCTCGTTAAAAATAATCATACGATTTTTTTTTTTGCCATTGGCTATATAATAATAGTAGTAGTTGTTGTTGTTGTTTTTAGTAGTATTGTTATTACTAAATAAAAATCCCTAAATAAAAATAAAATAAGAATTATTACTGTTAAAATATTTCACTGTAAAATAAATTCAGTATTTAGTCAAATAATATAATAATTTTGTTACATTACAACAGCTAAATTACAATACAAATATTTATGCTTCTTAATTTCTTCATTTTCAAATGTTAAACCATTAAACCTTTCATTTTTCCCTTCTCATTTCAAGTTTGGTAAGATGGGTGGTGCATGTTACATTCCTAAACTGTTAACGTGATTCATGCGATACACAATATTCCCTAATTTTATACCAGCAGCAGAAATATGGGCCTGTAGACTAGCAGTTGTAATGCGGTGCCGGCGGAATACAAGCACATGTTCTGCGTGAATGATCTCTAACACGACTCTCCTCGGTCACTGTCTGTTGATCTGATCCGAGTCTGACTGCGCAACAAATGATGAGGAAGAGAAACTGTACACAAAAACTCACTCACAAACCCGGTTCTGCTGGGCCATTTGACACTGACGCAGGTCTCTCTCTCTCTCTCTCTCTCTCTCTCTCTCTCTCTCTCTCTCTCTCTCTCTCTCTCTCTCTCTCTCTCTCTCTCTCTCTCTCTCTCTCTCTCTCTCTCTCTCTCTCTCTGTCTCTCTCTCTCTCTCTCTCCCCTCTCTCTGTCTCTCTCCCCCTCTCTCTCTCTCTCTCCCCCCCCCTCTCTCTCTCTCTCTCTCTCTCCCCCCTCTCTGTCTCTCTCCCCCTCTCTCTTCCCACTCTCTCTCTTACTCTCCCCCCCCCCCCTCTCTCTCTCTGGTCGGAGGTGAATGCTTTGGCTCACTGCAGGAATGTTTAAGGACTGTTGCTTTGCTCGGATCAGATGAGTGGAAGTTCAGAAGCCAGAGCTGCCCGCATCATTAACCCCCTCCTCACATGTGCTATCTTATTTTGCAATTTAGTTGCAACAATATGTATCGTGGATAGTGACAATGTATATTGTGTATAGTTCACCCAAAATAAAAATTACTGTGTGAGAAAAAAATTCAAGTTTACAGAGTTTTTAGTGTCAGTACTACATTAAACTACTATATATGATGTTGAATATAATGTATAATAATGCAATGGGGGAATATTTGTGGGCTCTGATAATGCCAAAATGTCTGATGTCACCGCTAAAAAGTGGCCAACATTATTTTAAATATATCTAGTCAGTGACCGAGATCAAGCATATTCGTCTAAAGTAATTCTTTTTTCAGCTTCAGAATCATGAATTTTGTTATTCTGGTGTCTCTATTGTGCTGTGCTTTGGGTTTCCAGCACAGAGTCCAAGCCGATTCATTTACACACACAATGTAAAACCAAATTTAGCATTTTAATCAACAGTATATTTTTTTTGTTAACCTTTTACAATGTCTTGGAGTATCGTAATAATATCGTATCGTGATTTCAGTATCGTTGCATGTATCGTATTATCACATGAGGGTATCGTTACACCCCTACTTGTTAGTCAAAATTCATTGCACACAGAGTTAAAAGCAGTATAAGTCTGAGTTGCATTACTTGCTAGTACTCAATTTCACATGGACAAGAAGTTACATCTGTGCAGTGCATCAGAAATAGAAGTGCATCAGGCTTTTAGACGACTTTATTGATTATAATATGAGTGATTAGTAGCATACAGACACTAATGTCACTATTGTTTGGCATGTATTCACACCACAGCGTGTATTTTGTGACTTATGTCTTGTTTCGGTCATAATCTTGCTCTCTGTGGTCTAAAGTCCAGCACGCAGGGCCCGGCGGGCTTCACTTCGAGCGCTGTGACGCAGTGACGGCACAAAGAGCCTGTGAAACGTGCAGCTGTTTTTGCAGTAGTTTTTATCCGTGACTGTGACTGGCTTTCTTTCAGTCTCTTCCACATCAAGGCCTCGGTTGCATCAGCCTAAGTGAAGCTTCAGAGCCGCTCTGCACTTTCAAACCACACACGGAATAAGTGGCAACAGGCTCTGAGTTTAATAATAAAGGCGGATATTTAAAGCAACGGCGGATGAGGTTTGCTCGAATATCATGAAAACAGGTCCTGGACATATTACACGTCAAAATCACAAGAAATAAATGCAAACAAAATATTTGTTAAATTGCAATTAGAAAGGATATGAGGGAAAAATGTGCTTAATTTTCATGAAAATGACACAATGCAAACATGCTTTTGTGTTTTTCTTTGAGCAAAAATGTAATTTTATTTTGGTCTGAAATTCAAACTGCACACGTTATGTGAGATTCTCTCTCTCTCTCTCTCTCTCTCTCTCTCTCTCTACATTGATATGTCTCTTCTCTGGTGTGTTTGTGTGTGTCTAAAAGTCTTTCCTGTTAGAGTTTGTTCGGCCGGTTTCCCTTCAGATAATGACATGTCTCCCAGAAGACCTTGGACTGTCTGGAACGGCGTGCAGCACATATGGCCTCAGCGGGACTGCGTTGCATTCCTTACACACGTGCAAACACTAGCTTATAGACGCTCACGCAAATACTAGCTTACAGACGCTCACGCAAACACTAGCTTACAGACGCTCACGCAAACACTAGCTTACAGACGCTCACGCAAACACTAGCTTACAGACACTCACGGCACGCAAACACTAGCTTACAGACGCTCACGCAAACACTAGCTTACAGACGCTCACGCAAACACTAGCTTACAGACGCTCACGCAAACACTAGCTTACAGACGCTCACGCAAACACTAGTTTACAGACGCTCACGCAAACACTAGCTTACAGACGCTCACGCAAACACTAGCTTACAGACGCTCACGCAAACACTAGCTTACAGACACTCACGGCACGCAAACACTAGCTTACAGACGCTCACGCAAACACTAGCTTACAGACGCTTACGCAAACACTAGTTTACAGACGCTCACGCAAACACTAGCTTACAGACGCTTACGCAAACACTAGCTTACAGACGCTCACGCAAACACTAGCTTACAGACGCTCACTCAAAAACTATCTTACAGACGCTCACTCAAACACTAGCTTACAGACGCTCACTCAAACACTATCTTACAGATGCTCAAGCAAACACTAGCTTACAGACGTTCACGCAAACACTAGTTTACAGACGCTCACGCAAACACTAGCTTACAGACGCTCACGCAAACACTAGCTTACAGACGTTCACGCAAACACTAGCTTACAGACGCTCACGCAAACACTAGCTTACAGACGTTCACGCAAACACTAGCTTACAGACGCTCACTCAAACACTATCTTACAGATGCTCAAGCAAACACTAGCTTACAGACGTTCACGCAAACACTAGTTTACAGACGCTCACGCAAACACTAGCTTACAGACGCTCACGCAAACACTAGCTTACAGACGTTCACGCAAACACTAGCTTACAGACGCTCACGCAAACACTAGCTTACAGACGTTCACGCAAACACTAGCTTACCGACGCTCACGCAAACACTAGCTTACAGACGTTCACGCAAACACTAGCTTACCGACGCTCACGCAAACACTAGTTTACAGACGCTCACGCAAACACTAGTTTACAGACGCTCACGCAAACACTAGCTTACAGACGTTCACGCAAACACTAGCTTACCGACGCTCACGCAAACACTAGCTTACAGACGATCACTCGAACCCTAGCTTACAGACGATCACTCGAACACTTGCTTATAGACGCTCACGCAAACACTAGCTTACAGACGATCACTCGAACTCTAGCTTACAGACGATCACTCAAACACTAGGGGACAGTTGTGCCTGCATCATCGTCGAATCCCAAATCACGCCCAGAAAAGCTCCTCTGAGATGGAAGGAGCACACTCTTCTTGGCGTTGAGCCTCAACCCCAACTTTCTTATGTGAGACAGAATGACATCTCGATGCTGAACTGCCATCTACTCGGATTGAGCTAAAATCAACCAATCATCGATGTAATTCAATATGCGAATGCCCTGGAGTCTCAGTGGAGCCAGAGCTGCATCCACGCATTAAGTGAAAGTGCGGGGTGATAAACCTAGGCCAAAGGGAAAAACCCGATACAGGAACTTCCTGTGATGAGGACGGATGTCTACATGGAAGTATGCGTCCTTCAAGTCTATCGTGACAAACCAGTCCTCGGATTGAATCTGTGACACGATCTGTTTGAGTGTAAGCATCTTGAAATTGAGTTTCTGAACCCTGCAGTTTAGTTAGCGAAGGTCTAGAATAGGACGCAAACCCCCAATCCCCCCCCCATCCTCAACAATAAAGTAACGGCTGTAAGACCCTGACTCCCTGCTGGGAGGAGGAACCCTTTCTATAGCCTCCTTTCGTAGAAGAGTCTGAACTTCTTGCTCCATAACCAGAGCCTGCTCGGGGTCCACCACTGTAGGGAGGGCAGATGAGAACCGAACTGAATTCTGTAACCCTTTTCTATAGTGAGCAGGACCCAATGAGATACATTTGCCAGTAGTTTCCACGCTGCCAGAAAATCTACTATGGGGACCAGTCTCTCGTGACTGGCCTCTGGTATTGGTCGAACAGCAACTTCGGTGGCCTGAAGCGGCAAACCGGCAGGGGACAACCGAACCGACTGCTTTACCACCCTCCTCGGAGGATCGTTTGGGGACGCTGACACCTCGGTGCCCTGAAGCGGCAAACTTGCAGGGAACAAGCGAACTGACTGCTTTACGACCCTCCTCGGAGGATCGTTTGGGGACGCTGACACCTCGGTGCCCTGAAGCGGCGAACCGGCAGGGAACAACCGAACTGACTGCTTTACGACCCTGCTCGGAGGATTGTTTGGGGACGCTGACACCTTGGTGCCCTGAAGCGGCGAACCGGCAGGGAACAACCGAACTGACTGCTTTACGACCCTCCTCGGAGGATCGTTTGGGGACGCTGACACCTCGGTGCCCTGAAGCGGCGAACCGGCAGGAAACAACCGAACTGGCTGCTTTACGACCCTCCTCGGAGGATTGTTTGGGGACGCTGACACCTTGGTGCCCTGAAGCGGCGAACCGGCAGGGAACAACCGAACTGGCTGCTTTACGACCCTCCTCGGAGGATTGTTTGGGGACGCTGACACCTCGGTGCCCTGAAGCGGCGAACCGGCAGGGAACAACCGAACTGACTGCTTTACGACCCTCCTCGGAGGATTGTTTGGGGATGCTGACACCTCCGTGCCCTGAAGCGGCGAACCGGCAGGGAACAACCGAACTGACTGCTTTACGACCCTGCTCGGAGGATTGTTTGGGGACGCTGACACCTCCGTGCCCTGAAGCGGCGAACCGGCAGGGAACAACCGAACTGACTGCTTTACGACCCTGCTCGGAGGATTGTTTGGGGACGCTGACACCTTGGTGCCCTGAAGCGGCGAACCGGCAGGGAACAACCGAACTGACTGCTTTACGACCCTCCTCGGAGGATCGTTTGGGGACGCTGACACCTCGGTGCCCTGAAGCGGCGAACCGGCAGGAAACAACCGAACTGACTGCTTTACGACCCTGCTCGGAGGATTGTTTGGGGACGCTGACACCTTGGTGCCCTGAAGCGGCGAACCGGCAGGGAACAACCGAACTGACTGCTTTACGACCCTCCTCGGAGGATTGTTTGGGGACGCTGACACCTTGGTGCCCTGAAGCGGCGAACCGGCAGGGAACAACCGAACTGACTGCTTTACGACCCTGCTCGGAGGATTGTTTGGGGACGCTGACACCTTGGTGCCCTGAAGCGGCGAACCGGCAGGGAACAACCGAACTGACTGCGCTGCGACGGTCCTCAGAGAGTCGCCCCTCAGAGGGCGCCGAGGAGAAACGGGCACTGTGTTTTGATGAGGTGGAAACCGTTTCTCTCCGGAGGGGACCTCCCTCAGAAGTCTGACGGCCTCTGCGTCAGGACTTCTTCTTAGTCAGAGCCTTCTTGGAGATAATTACAGTCCTCATATCTAGTCTATCTTTAGATGGCTTCGACTGCGACCGCCACCCAGACCCCTCTGAATGTGGAGGAGCCTGAGTGGCGACGCTTTGTTTTTGTTGCACTCTGTGCTGTGAGGTGCTCCCGCCCAGCAGTCTCGGGGACATTAGATCCGCAAGGAAGAATTTTCTGAAACGCCACTGATTGTTTCTTAACCTTCTGAAACCTCTCAACGACCGTGTTATAGACCATAGACCGGCCTACTGACTTGGCCGTCTCCTTGGTGGCCCGAAGAGACAAATCTGTTGCGCGTCTGATTCTTGAATTTCGTCAGCGCTGACTTCCTCGCTCTCATCCATGTCCCTTAGCATAGCATCGACATAGTATGCATAGCCTGACCTGCTGCTGAATACGCTTTACCCACCAGCGTTGAAGTGGCTTTTAAAGGCTTGGTGGGTAACCTCGGGGCTTTTAGTGACGATGCTGACACAGGAGAGTGTGTCACCACCCATAAGGAAACGAGGGCAAGGGACAGCTCACTGCTTAAACTGCTGCTTGTTCGACATATATATATATTTATTGTGCAATGACACAATTTATTTTAATAGTTTCCTGGTCTGTGACGTCATCCGCCTATGACTTCTTGTCACACCATTGGACTGATTTCACACGTGCTATATACATATATATTTGATTTGAACAAATCCATAACTCTACATTTGAAACTCATCCAGTGTCATTTGTACTACAGACATGAAAGTTTACTGAGAAAGAAAATCACTTTTTGCAGTATAAGCCACTTTCACTACGGTCAATTGTCTTTTAGGCTCTCCATGTCACTTCCAGCACGCTTTAACAGCGGTAAAGTCCCTGTGACACAGCATCTAGTGGCTTATTGCTTTTTTAAAACTCTCGTTCTGAGAGAAAAGCGTTGAGTTTTCCCAGTGATGATGACACTGAGGCTCTGTGCAGGTGTGTGTGTTATCTGTGTGAGAAAACCCCTCAGCTTTGCTTTTGGCTTTTTTTCCCAGTCTTTATCTTTTTCTTTTCTTTTGAAATCTTCTTGTTGCCTGCAGCCCTAATAAAACCCGAAAACGATTCGCCGTCCCGATCCGCTGTCGTGTCAGATTCGGGCGTGGGCTCAGCGGATCACCGTAATGATGAAAAACTCGTCTTTTGATGTGAACATTCCACGCTTTATTATATTAATGCAGGGGCTCAATTAGTGTTTATTATGCTCTTGATTTTGCATTCCTTCCATTCGACGCACGTTCGCAGACATACGTGTGTTCGGACATGCTCGGAATGTTCCTTCAAAGAGCTCGTCTGTGTTTGGCCACATCGGTGTGTGTGTGTGTGTGTGTGTGTGTGTGCTCGACTCCGTTCCTAACATTGTGAGTTATTGTGCTTCCAGTGGCTATCCATCTTACTTTTTTCTAGTGAAGTTTGGATGTTAGAAAAGTGTTTGGAACAGATTTACTGAACAGGCGGACATTTCTATCCAGAAACTTTCAGTATATTTACCTTGAGTAATGTGATCAAAAGCTTTATTTTTATTATTCATTATTTTATTTTTATTTTATTTTATTATTTTATATTATTTTGTTTTATTTATATATATATAATTCTTTTTTTCATATTGTTTTTTTGTTTTATATTGTTTATTTAATTTAAATTTGGTTTATTTCATTATTATTTTAGCATTTTTAAAATGTATTTTATATTTTCATTGTTTATATATATGTAATATATATATATATATATATATATATATATATGTATGTATGTGTACACACACACACACACACACACACACACACATATATACGTATGATTTTGCACAATATTTACTCAGAATTCACCAAAAATATAAAATAACCTTTACATTTTATTATTGTATTTAATTTTTTTTATATATTTAGTTTTATTTAAATTATTTTATTTGTTTTTATTGTATTTTTTATTTAATAATATTTATTATTTAATTAAAAATTTTGGTTTATTTCATTGTTTTTAATTAATTAATTAATTAATTATTTCATATTATGTTTTATTTACTTTATATTATATTATTTTATAAATTCTTCTGACACTTTTTTCTTCTTCATTTTCCAGTGGCTGAAGCGGATTTACAATATCTGCAGTATTTCTGCAATATTTACTCAGAATTAGCAAAACAAAAATCCATTGGTAGAATCGACACAAAGGAAGAACAAACAGTTCTGTTGATTGGCAAAGCAGGCACTTTATGCAGATGATTGTACTGAATATGATTATCAGTTCAGAGAGAATAAAGCAGTGTGTTCCTGAGACGCTCGCAGATTTATTGTTCCAGAAGCGAATGAATGGCAGATTGTGTATGATATGAGTTTCCACGCTGGCTTTCTTCCTCTGTGTTTGCTGACTGTTAACTATTACCAAGCGATGTGTATTTTGGCCGAAAACCAAAGTGTTACACACACACACACATGGGTGAATATCAAAAGATTGCATTATGGCCTGGAGGTGCTCCAAAAACCCCTCCGTCGAGTCGCTATTGTGCTGCGTCATTTACTCAGTTTCATATCAGCGCTTATTTATATTGTCATAAGTTCTTAAACGTACACCGATAATGCTGTATAGTGTGTGTGACCTGTGACCTGTGACCCCACCCACGCTCTCAGGTTATTAATGGATAGCTGATCAAAGGCCCAGCACAACTTCACCCTGTTTACTCGCCCTAATATCGCCTACATTTACCTCAGTCAAACAGTTATTCATTAATCTCTCCTTTCCCTCCTTTTCTCTGAGATTACAGTACACTATATGCTCAAAAGGACAGTTGATTTTTTTATTTTTTTATTCTTATTCTATATATATATTTTTTATAATTAATTAATTAAATATTATAATTTTTTAATAATTAATTTTTTATCTTTTGTATTTAATTTTTAATTTTATTATATATTTTTTATTTTTAGAGTTCATTTTATTTTATTTTTATTCAATTTATGACTTGTATTTGTTTTAAAAATATTTTAGTTTAGTTTTTTGTATGTTTTTATTATATTCATAGAAAATAAAATGACTAGTAGACAAACTAAAATGAAATATATAAAAACAGTTTAGTTTGTATATTTTATTTTATTCTTTTATATTTTATTTTATTGTAGTTTTTTATTTATAGATTTCATTTCATTTGTTATTTTGTCATACACATTTATTTATTTATTTATTTATTTTTATATTTATTATTTTTGGAGCCTTCTGGTAACAAGGCCTACATTTTATTTCATTTTTTTATTTTGTCATATTAAAAAAAATTACATTATTTCTTTTTTTATGTTTTAATGATTTATTTAGGTTAATATTTGTTGTTTTTGGAGCCTTCTTGTAACAAGACCTGAGTTATTTTTCTTGATCTGCTATGTTGTTTTTCCCCTTAATAAATCTTTTAAAAAGTGTTTTAGTGGCTGAGCAGTTTAATATGCTCATTCTGCTTTATAATGGGCCATTCATTCAGGACACAATGAATTAGTTACTATGTTTATTGTCATGGTTGTGTGTTAATAGTCAGAGATTAGTCACCCAGGCGTATTAGCGTTGGAGTCATGTAAGGAAAGCGCTCTCGGGAACAATACACACATTTGGCTGTTGTGTTTTTGAGCATGTAGTTGTGTCTTTGAACACTGATTTAACTCATCAATCAATCAGTCAGTCAGTCATAAAGAACCTGCGGGGAAAACCCGTCTATCTCCACTCCGCTGGATTCTGCCTTCCCATTGGCCGCCTTCCAACCATCCAATCAGCATCAGAGCTTCTCATTGGCCGAGGCCGTGGCTTTATCTCTTCGATCGGTCTCTGTTTCCTGACGCTATTGCAGAGCCTGTTTTCATGCAAACATAGCAGAGCCTATCGCTTTAATCTGTGACCTGAAGAAATCATTTGCTCTGAATGCTAAATGAGTTCATAAAGACGCATGTGTCCCGCAGGCTAGAGGAACCGCTTCACGGGCCGGCCCAGAATTGCCTGGGAAATGGGAGCTTTGCACTGGTGAAACAATTATAAATATATATCTATATTCATTGATTTGATTGATTTATATATATATAAATTGTTTTTTATTTATATATTTTTTAGTTCATTTTAGTTCATTTTGGTGTGTATATATGAAAATTTACTCAAATTAAATACAGTTATTTTAGTTAGGCTAAATATTTTTATATTTAATTTTAGTTACTTTTTCAGTATTTATATATTAAAGTAAAAATAAAATATGTAACCAAAATGAAATATTTTTAAAAAAAACTATTTATATATATATATATATATTATTATATTTAATTTTAGTTATTTTTCAGTGTATATATTAAACAACTTAAATTAATATTTTGTTTTATTTCACTCATATATGCATATATTATTTCTTAGTTATTTGTTTCGATTATATATATATATATATATATATATATATACAATATATATATATATATATATATATATATATATATATACACATCAATTTTTTTTACTAAATATATAACTAAATGTAATTATATAAAACATTTAATTTAATATATTTCATTTTGGTTACATATTTTATTTTAAATAAAATCTTTTTTTTAATCTTTTGTGTTTAATTTAAATATTTTATTTTTTACATTTTATTATGTATATTTAATTTTTTTTTTTTCTTTTTTTTTTTTTATAAATCCTGGTGCCATTGCTGTTTTATTGAAAATCAAAGAAAAAAAAGTTGCTTAAAATAAACTCTCTGCCAAAAGCATGAATGCACAGGCTCAATCTGTGTCCCAAATGATGCTCTATTATGCACTCAACAGTAGTGTATGACTTTAATAAGGATATTTTAGTTGTACATCTGATGCTCCTCCTCCTCGTTAAATCTGTGCCAGGCGAGTGCATGAAGTGTCCAACGTTCCACACTTGTTTTTCGGTTAATTAAGTGCATCATTAAAGTGCACTATTTCCTTTGAACACACACTACAAAACAGCATAGAATAGTGCATAAGCAAGTGAATTGGGACGCACCTTAAGGTTATGTGACTTTCTTAACCACTAGCTTAACCAGCGATGCTAAACTGGCCAGCCAGCAGAGCTAGTTTAATATCCCAGCAGAGCTAGTTTAATATCCCAGCAGAGCTAGTTTAATATCCCAGCAGAGCTAGTTTAATATCCCAGCAGAGCTAGTTTAATATCCCAGTAGAGCTAGTTTAATATCCCAGCAGAGCTAGTTTAATATCTCAGCAGAGCTAGTTTAATATCCCAGCAGAGCTAGTTTAATATCCCAGCAGAGCTAGTTTAATATCCCAGTAGAGCTAGTTTAATATCCCAGCAGAGCTAGTTTAATATCCCAGCAGAGCTAGTTTAATATCCCAGCAGAGCTAGTTTAATATCCCAGCAGAGCTAGTTTAATATCCCAGCAGAGCTAGTTTAATATCCCAGCAGAGCTAGTTTAATATCCCAGCAGAGCTAGTTTAATATCCCAGTAGAGCTAGTTTAATATCCCAGCAGAGCTAGTTTAATATCTCAGCAGAGCTAGTTTAATATCCCAGCAGAGCTAGTTTAATATCCCAGCAGAGCTAGTTTAATATCCCAGTAGAGCTAGTTTAATATCCCAGCAGAGCTAGTTTAATATCCCAGCAGAGCTAGTTTAATATCCCAGCAGAGCTAGTTTAATATCCCAGCAGAGCTAGTTTAATATCCCAGCAGAGCTAGTTTAATATCCCAGCAGAGCTAGTTTAATATCCCAGCAGAGCTAGTTTAATATCCCAGTAGAGCTAGTTTAATATCCCAGCAGAGCTAGTTTAATATCTCAGCAGAGCTAGTTTAATATCTCAGCAGAGCTAGTTTAATATCCCAGCAGAGCTAGTTTAATATCCCAGCAGAGCTAGTTTAATATCCCAGCAGAGCTAGTTTAATATCCCAGCAGAGCTAGTTTAATATCACAGCAGAGCTAGTTTAATATCCCAGCAGAGCTAGTTTAATATCCCAGCAGAGCTAGTTTAATATCCCAGCAGAGCTAGTTTAATATCCCAGCAGAGCTAGTTTAATATCCCAGCAGAGCTAGTTTAATATCCCAGCAGAGCTAGTTTAATATCCCAGCAGAGCTAGTTTAATATCCCAGCAGAGCTAGTTTAATATCCCAGCAGAGCTAGTTTAATATCCCAGCAGAGCTAGTTTAATATCCCAGCAGTGCTAGTTTAATATCTCAGCAGAGCTAGTTTAATATCCCAGCAGAGCTAGTTTAATATCCCAGCAGAGCTAGTTTAATATCCCAGCAGAGCTAGTTTAATATCCCAGCAGTGCTAGTTTAATATCCCAGCAGAGCTAGTTTAATATCTCAGCAGAGCTAGTTTAATATCCCAGCAGAGCTAGTTTAATATCCCAACAGAGCTAGTTTAATATCTCAGCAGAGCTAGTTTAATATCCCAGCAGAGCTAGTTTAATATCCCAGCAGAGCTAGTTTAATATCTCAGCAGAGCTAGTTTAATATCCCAGCAGAGCTAGTTGAATATCCCAGCAGAGCTAGTTTAATATCCCAGCAGAGCTAGTTTAATATCTCAGCAGAGCTAGTTTAATATCCCAGCAGAGCTAGTTTAATATCCCAGCAGAGCTAGTTTAATATCCCAGCAGAGCTAGTTTAATATCCCAGCAGAGCTAGTTTAATATCTCAGCAGAGCTAGTTTAATATCCCAGCAGAGCTAGTTTAATATCCCAGCAGAGCTAGTTTAATATCCCAGCAGAGCTAGTTTAATATCCCAGCAGAGCTAGTTTAATATCCCAGCAGAGCTAGTTTAATATCTCAGCAGAGCTAGTTTAATATCCCAGTAGAGCTAGTTTAATATCTCAGCAGAGCTAGTTTAATATCCCAGCAGAGCTAGTTTAATATCCCAGCAGAGCTAGTTTAATATCCCAGCAGAGCTAGTTTAATATCCCAGCAGAGCTAGTTTAATATCCCAGCAGAGCTAGTTTAATATCTCAGCAGAGCTAGTTTAATATCCCAGTAGAGCTAGTTTAATATCCCAGCAGAGCTAGTTTAATATCCCAGTAGAGCTAGTTTAATATCCCAGCAGAGCTAGTTTAATATCTCAGCAGAGCTAGTTTAATATCCCAGCAGAGCTAGTTTAATATCCCAGTAGAGCTAGTTTAATATCCCAGCAGAGCTAGTTTAATATCTCAGCAGAGCTAGTTTAATATCCCAGCAGAGCTAGTTTAATATCCCAGCAGAGCTAGTTTAATATCCCAGCAGAGCTAGTTTAATATCCCAGCAGAGCTAGTTTAATATCCCAGCAGTGCTGGTGTTCAGATCGCTCTCCTGTGCCACTGGACATGCATGTGTCGTCCCAGTTGACCTTGGCATTCACTGGATTGTTTTTCATGTTCTGGATCTGCTCTATAATGCGTGTGAAGTGCCAGCTGCGTCGTGCCTTTGTTACACACTGGTAAACGGATACGGTGTGGCAGAACGCTTTGAGGAGACATTGTTTAACCATCTGCCTTTTGTCCTGTTTCATACGGGACGGGTCACACAGCCAGAAAACACACTGTTTGTAATCAGTGTCTTTATCTCACGTCAGGGCTTCATGTTGGCTGATATTACATTTCTCTTCTGGGAAACTGATCTTGTTTTGAGGATGTTTAGTATAGCAAAGATTATTAGTATTATAGTATTATAATATTATATTTTAAATCACACACACACACACACATATATATATATATATATATATATATGAATATATTTATACGGTATATATACATGTATGTATGTATATTATGTATGTATATTTTGACCAGATGACTTTGATATTTGGCTTTGGATTGGGGTGATTCTGCATAGAAAATAAAAAAGCAGAAAGTTGAGTTTTCTCAGACATTTAAGTGCAATACATCCTTTGTAGCGTTTAGAAAAAAACTTGAAAACAATTTTGAAACGTTATTTTTTTTATTTAAAGTCTTTCGACTTGGCTTTATAGGCCACATTTGTGCTTTTTTTGGTCCATTTAAAATGATTACATTATTTGTATTGTGATTTATTATTAAAAATATTAAACAAAATATTAAGCAAAAATAAAAACTGTGCTGTAAAAAAATAAGGATTTAATAAAAAATAGTACAAACTTTAAAATTACAATACTAACATTTTTGTATTAATTTCTTCATTTTCAAAGCTTTTATTTTGGTAGTTTACTAGCTAATTAAATTACTTTTTTTATTTATTTAAAACGCAACCTTCACTATTTGACTATTAAATATTGCAATATCGACATCCATCCATCCATCCATCCATCGTTGCTCGTATAAGTTATGTTTTGCCTCATTTTGTCGAGTTGATGATATTTGTATTAATGGTCAGGAGTCTGCATGTACTTCTGTTTAGCATGTTTTGCACATTTGTTTCCCGGCACGTCCAGCCTCTTTAAGAGTGAAAGTGGAAACCGTCTCAAACAAACACAGATTCCACACACACACACACACACACACAAGCCCAGTGTCTCTGAGATACGCTCTGCTGATCATGGTATGTGTGTGTGTGTGTGTGTGTGTGTGTGTGTTCGAGAGAGTCTAGGAAGAGGTTACAGTAGGAGTCACCCGTCAACTGGACGTGTGCAGTGAACGGGGTTAAAGGTTAACTTTAGGAAGCTTTATGGGGGCAAATCATAAACCAGTCCAGCTTACCAACCAGTTCAGAGGTCAGTCTCACAACCAGACAATCATTGACGTGCCCGAGCGCGTTTAGGAGAGTTTTCAAAGCGGGAAATCAAAGGCGATTGTAATATAGGCCTCTTTAGAAGAGGTAGAGACAGCAGCAAATTATGGCCTGGAAAAATCAACAGAGAGAGAGAGAGAGAGAGAGAGAGTGAGAGTGAGGCTGGCACGCCCTTACGCCGGTGTTTGGTTACAGTAGCTGCCTTTGAAAGACACACAGGTAACTAGAAACGCACGGAAAGTTTTCTGGATGCGGTTTAGATCTCCTGCGCGGTTAACGCCTCGCTATTGTGTCTGTGTGTGTGTGTGTGTGTGCATGAGATGCATTGAGCGTTTGGCTCATTTGGAATCGCATTAATATAAGTATGAATATCACTGGGGCTTTGTGTACAAATGCATTACATGGTTTATCGTGTCGCACGCGGCCCTTTTCCACTCGGTCATGCCAACTAACAACGAACATCAGCGCTTCTCGTCTGAAGGGGGACGCTCGTGTTTTTGGGTTAATAACAACAATGCATTGCATCCAGTCTTCAGTGTCACATGATCCTTCAGAAATCACTCTAATATGAGACCCTGGACCACAAAACCAGTCACAAGGGTCATTTTTTGAAAATTGAGATGTATGCACATTCCGAAAGCTGGATAAATAAGCTTTCCATTGATGTATGGTTTGTTAGGATAGGAAAAGTTTTGGCCGAGATATGACTATTTGAAAATCTGGAATCTTACGGTGCAAAAAAATCGAAATATTGAGAAAATCGCCTTTAAAATTGTCCATTTATGTTCACGATTGTCCTGCATCCACTCACAAAAATATATTTTTTATATACACTCACCTAAAGGATTATTAAGAACACCTGTTCAATTTCTCATTAATGCAATTATCTAATCAACCAATCACATGGCAGTTGCTTCAATGCATTTAGGGGTGTGGTCCTGGTCAAGACAATCTCCTGAACTCCAAACTGCGAGAGCTCACCAAAATTGCACAGTTGAAGACTGGAAAAATGTTTCCTGGTCTGATGAGTCTCGATTTCTGTTGAGACATTCAGATGTTAGAGTCAGAATTTGGCGTAAACAGAATGAGAACATGGAACCATCATGCCTTGTTACCACTGTGCAGGCTGGTGGTGGTGGTGTAATGGTGTGGGGGATGTTTTCTTGGCACACTTTAGGCCCCTTAGTGCCAATTGGGCATCGTTTAAATGCCACGGCCTACCTGAGCATTGTTTCTGACCATGTCCATCCCTTTATGGCCACCATGTACCCATCCTCTGATGGCTACTTCCAGCAGGATAATGCACCATGTCACAAAGCTCCAATCATTTCAAATTGGTTTCTTGAACATGACAATGAGTTCACTGTACTAAAATGGCCCCCACAGTCACCAGATCTCAACCCAATAGAGCATCTTTGGGATGTGGTGGAACGGGAGCTTCGTGCCCTGAATGTGCAGCCGACAAATCTCCATCAACTGCAAGATGCTATCCTATCAATATGGGCCAACATTTCTAAAGAATGCTTTCAGCACCTTGTTGAATCAATGCCACGTAGAATTAAGGCAGTTCTGAAGGCGAAAGGGGGTCAAACACAGTATAAGTATGGTGTTCCTAATAATCCTTTAGGTGAGTGTATTTACAATAGGAAATTTACAAAATATCTTCTTGGAACATGATCTTTACTTAATATCCAAATGATTTTTGGCATAAAAGAAAAATCGACAATTTTGACCCATACAATGTTGGCTATTGCCACAGATACACCCGTGTGATTTGCTGCTCAAGAAACATTTATGATTATTATCAATCAGTGTTGATAACAGTTGTGCTGCTTCATGCTTTTGTGGAAACAACGTCCATTCAATTCAATTTTTTAAAAGAAAAAAAATACTTTTATTCAGGAAGAATGCATCAAATTGGCCATTTATAATGTTATTCTATTTCAAATAAACGCTGCTTTTTTCAACTTTCTATTCATCAAAGAATCCTGAAAACAAAGTCTTTTCCACAAAGACAGTGATACTAATAAGAACCAATAATAATAATCTAATAAGCCTATTAGAATGATTTCTGATTGCTATTTCACAATATTACTGTTTTTACTGCATTTTTGATCTAATAAACGCAGCCTCGGTCACCATAAGACAAAAAAAAGTCATTCTTCCAAACTTTTGACTGGTTGTGTATAATCGTGCATGGTGAAATAAATAGTGATCATGTTCAAATATTTTTTGGTATTGACAATTAAAAAGACCGAAATTGACACTTTTCCTATTCAGACAATATTTTGTATAAGTATTTTTGGTGCTGTTGACGTCCAATCTAAAACCCGTGTCTCTCAGCAGAAAGCATTAAATTGGTGTGTTCTGAGTGTTCTCTCTCTCTCTCTCTCTCTCTCTCTCTCTCTCTCTCTCTCTCTCTCTCTCTTCGCTGTGCTTCTCATGTTGATGTGGTGTTGTTGTGAGTTATGGCGGGACAGCGTGAGGTTTGATGTCGTGGACGTCTGACCTGTGTTCGCAACGATCTGCACTTCGGATTCTGACCGGAAATAGTAGACCATCCGGGTCTCTTTGGGACACTCATTTCAACATACTACGATTTGGGATGACTAATTCTATTTTCGAATACTATTTAGGACGGATAGTATGCGAATTGGGACGCAGCAACTGTCTATTTTAAACCTGTTCACCCTCCTCCTCCTCCTTTTCCACCTCCTCCTCTTCCTCCCCCTCCTCCGGAACAGAACAGATTTCTGTTCTGGTAATGCATGTAAATTAGTGCATTTATAATTCGATAATGCTTCATTTGCATATTTAAACATAGCATTTCAGAAAACTTGTAATACAAAACAACTGTGTACGTTCACACGGCCGGCAAAAGTGTCACAAATTCCCTTATATGTGACAGATCTCATTTCTTCATAACAGTGTGAACACAAACCACACACACACACACACACACACACACACTGTGGCTTCATCACCAGAGGCAAGAAGTATTTTTCACACCATATTTACCTTTATTGTACCTTTATTTTAACTGGGCAACAAAACAGTCCTTGTTTGCAGTATGTGAACTGTGTGTGTATTTGGCCATATAAGATGCATAAGATTAATGTAAATACAAATCAAAGATGTATCCTACATCAGTTAAAATATTTCCAAATAACTACGTCATATTTGAGTTTCCTGCTTGAGCTTTTGTTCCCCGCAGCGCACACACGCGTGACAGAGGAATAATGGAAGATCAAGATGTGCAGATCAAAGGCTGCTATCTGAATAAACACACACACACACACACATGCGCGTGTGCTGTAGTGCAGCTATATTATAAACACAATGCGTGTCACGCTGGATCTGTTATTTGATATGTGTGTGTATAGCAGGCAGGAATGCAGACAGGTCTTTCCCGTATCCGTCAGTGAAACATGAAAGCTCCCGTAACGCTTGACGATTATTTTTAGAGCCGTTATCTGACAGGACAGCGTAAACACACAGGTGTGTTTGAACCTGTGTGAGTGTACACTACTACAGCACACATCTCATCTACTCAATGTTTATAATTGGTTATTATAAACAAATGTTAGATTTCTAGAAGTTATCTTTGACATTGTTCTTCCATTGACATGTTTCTAAAGTCATAGGCTGCTATTCAGCTCTTAATATCTGCTCACACACTAAGTATACAGCAGCTCACGTTTGCGATGTGTTGGTCATGCATTCGTTTCAGTGTTTGCATACTTGTGTAAAGTGTGTTTCTGGCCTGTCACAAGAGGAGATGGCAGAGGAATTTGGGAAGCTGGAATGGAGAGAGTGTGTGTGTGTGTGTGTGTGTGTGTGTTGGGGGTTGGGAACAGCTGGTCTTCCATTGACGAGTATTGAATGCTGGCAGTTAATATTTCTCTCCAGAAGTGTGTGTGTGTATGTATGCAAGTGTATGTGAACAAACACACACACACTCTCACACACACTCTCTGCTTCTTGACAACAGAGGCCAAA
The DNA here is from genome assembly GCA_029959095.1 of Rhinichthys osculus. NCBI lineage: Eukaryota > Metazoa > Chordata > Actinopteri > Cypriniformes > Leuciscidae > Rhinichthys > Rhinichthys osculus. The sequence goes on from JARWKJ010000004.1 coordinate 3,578,217, forward strand.
TGGAGTGTATAAAGCACATTAGTGTGTTATTGAGTGACTTTACTCCTCATGTTAACGGCCACAATCCCTGACGTTTACATGAACGCGTCACCAGACTTACACACGTGTGATCGAGAGGAAAACACCCTGAAATGTAAAGAAAAATCTATGAGAAATATGGACACCTGATACGCCACGAGCTCCAAATGTTTGTCGTTTGGATGTTTTAGAGCGTTTAAGTGTGTGTCTGTTGCTCTAGTGTAACGGTTTGGATCAAGACCAACTTTGAAGGACTTATTTTATAAGATGGGACCAGAATAACTTATGCAAGTATTAAAAAATTATTTTAATGAGTTATAAGCAAAATTGTTGGACTGTGAAACGATTAATCGCATCCAAAATAATAGTTTGATTACATAATATATGTGTGTGTGTACTGTGTATAATTATTTTGTATATATAAATACACACACATGCATGTATTTATTTAAGAAATATTTGCATGTGTATATACTGTATATATATATTAATGAATTTATATTATATATAAATATAGTTTTTTTTATATAAATAACATATTCTTAAATATATACATTCATGTGTGTGCATTTACTGTATATATATATATATATATATATATATATAAAATAATTATACACAGTACACATATATTATATAAACACAAACTTTTATTTTGGATACGATTAATCGCGATTAATCGTTTCACAGCCCTATAAAATTGTTGCATGCAAAAAAAGTTGCATTTTATAAAATGTATTCATTATTGTTTGTTTAATGTTAAATCTGTATTAGCGCATTATTTAATTGCTTTTAAATGTTCAAAGTAAACAAATGTTGCAAACGGATTAAAGTGCAATAACAAAGAATCAGACATTTTCACATTTCATGGCATGTTTTCATCCGTATTAAAATGTAAAAAAGATGAGCAAGTATATTTTTGGTTATCTGATTATGTAATCCAGATTACATGTAATCTGTTATTACCCAGCACTGCAAGTGTGTTACATGTAACTGGCTGATGGAAACGTGTGTGTGTGTGTGTGTGTGTGTGTGTGTGTGTGTGTGTGTGTGATGGGTAGGTTTAGGGGTCGGGTTAGTGTGTGTGTGTGTGTGTGTGTGTGTGATGGGTAGGTTTAGGGGTCGGGTTAGTGTGTGTGTGTGTGTGTGTGTGTGTGTGTGATGGGTAGGTTTAGGAGTCGGGTTAGTGTGTGTGTGTGTGTGTGTGTCTGTGTGTGTGTGTGTGTGTGTGTGTGTGATGGGTAGGTTTAGGGGTCGGGTGTGTGTGTCTGTGTGTGTGTGTGTGTGATTGGTAGGTTTAGGGGTCGGGTTAGTGTGTGTGTGTGTGTGTGTGTGTGTGTGATGGGTAGGTTTAGGGGTTGGGTTAGTATGTGTGTGTGTGTGTGTGTGTGTGTGTGTGTGTGTGATGGGTAGGTTTAGGGTTAGTGTGTGTGTGTGTGTGTGTGTGTGTGTGTGTGTGTGTGAGTGATGGGTAGGTTTAGGGGTCGGTTAGTGTGTGTGTGTGTGTGTGTGTGTGTGTGTGCGTGTGATGGGTAGGTTTAGGGGTCGGGTAAGTGTGTTTGTGTGTGTGTGCGTGTGATGGGTAGGTTTAGGGGTCGGGTTAGTGTGTGTGTGTGTGTGTGTGTGTGTGTGTGTGTGTGTGTGTGTGTGTGTGTGTGTGTGTGTGTGTGTGTGATGGGTAGGTTTAGGGGTCGGCTTTGTGTGTGTGTGTGTGTGTGTGTGTGTGTGTGATGGGTAGGTTTAGGGGTCGGTTAGTGTGTGTGTGTGTGTGTGTGCGTGTGCGTGTGATGGGTAGGTTTAGGGGTCGGGTTAGTGTGTGTGTGTGTGTGTGTGTGTGTGTGTGATGGGTATAATAAGGTTTTCCGAATTATTCACTGTATTTTAAAGTGCACACAATAACAATAGCATGCAATTATATGTCGTTGCATGAGTTTACTAGTGGCATCAAATGGAATTGCAAATAGAATTGTGTGTTTTGTGCGGCGTGCCGTTCCTGTAGAAGACGTGGTTGGCATCTTCTCCCGTTAGCAGTGCCAGTTTGTCCTCAGAAACATCAGACTGCACCATTAACACACTTCTGTTCATCTAACCGTCACACTGGAAATAGAGTTAGCCGAGCTATAGCTCAAACTCGTTCTATGTCTGTCTCTTTCTTTCCTTCCGTCGTTCTTTCTCCGTCTCTGATGAATTATAGTTTGTGTAGGCCGTCTATAGCATATGTTTAGCTCCAGTATAGATGGAGGTTTCTGAAGATTGGACTTTAACTACAGACGCCTGTTTTCTCGAGTGCGCGCTCCAGCTGGAGGACTTATTGATCTCTTCATGGAAAGGTAGTTATTTGTAGAAGCCAAAAACAGCCTGACATGGGAACCAACGAATACATCAGTTTGATGTCTTTTTTTGATTTAGCATAATTTAGTTTTATTTAATTTTATTAATTTTTTAATTTTATTGTATTTTTTATTTAATTTAATTTATTTTTGTTGTTACATTTTTGTGTTTTGTTTATTTAATTAATTGTTTTGCATATTTATTTTATAGCATTTTTTTAAAAAAAAGTTAATTTTTGTACTACTTTCTTTCATTTTGTTTATTTTTTTGGTATTATTTTTATATTTCTATGACTTATTTTACTTTAGTTAGTTAGGTTAGTCTCATTCACACTAGTATTCATTGGGGCAGAGCAACAATAAGTGTTGATATGTACGTAAATGTGGGTGATCATATGCTAATGAGGTCGTGACATCATAATGATGATGATTTTTGAATGAGCTTGATTGGATGCAAAATGACAGATGATTGGAGGGAAGAGGGCTTGATGATGTCAGCAATAAAGGAAAGTCGTTTCAGAAGTTATTTGTTTTGATGTGCATTGATGAACTGTTCAAATCCAGATCATGAACACGTCAAGTCAAGTCACCTTCATTTATACAGCGCTTTTAACAATATAGAGTTTCACAGCAGCTTTACAGTGATAACAGGAGGTTACAGTAACAGAGATTGTTTTGGCTTTACAGCAGCTCTAGAATAAAGTTATTGTCCAGATAAAGTTAGTTTTGATTGATTCACTTCCGTCACAAAGATCATTAGTAATTAACTTAGGGGTTAAGTTAAACTAACACGGCACCGGTCTAACAGAAAACCCTGAACGCGCTCCGACCGCTCACACACAACACCAGTGTTTGAGCTCGAGAAAGCAAACCTTGAAACAGGTTCCAAGATGCAGACGTAAAAAAAAAAAAGAAAAAAGGTAAAGTTCAAAAACGCGAATCTGTGAAAACGCTGACGGCTGCATTACGTGTTTAGTCTATAGATATGCGCGTTTGAATATATATGTCTTTCTTTACAAACTGACCTCAACAAACTAATTGTCTGGCCTTAAAAATGTATAATACAGAATTATTATTTCGTGTGTCCATGTGAACTGGAATTATTTAGACTACGTTTGATCTCTACAGAGGTGAAGGAGGCGTTCACAGGGGAGTACATGTATTGAACAGTATTAAATGGTGTTTTTGAAGTTGTTTTGATTGTTGCTGGTGTGTTAGCCCGTCTCTGACAGCCGGGTCGGTGTTGCCTGACTCCATTGTTCCCGAATGTGCTCGTCTCCAGCTGTCCTGAACACGATCTGCTGAGGTTAGCAGCTGCTGGAGAACGACGGAGACACAGATAAACCGCGGGATGAGGATGAGGGTTTGGACTTGATCTTCTGATACTCTGATGAGAGTTTGTAACACTGTTGCTCTGTTTGAAGAGCAAACGTCATTAGCACGAGTGCTACGACAGTTCAGCGGCTGCGATATTAGTGACGCGCTTCACTAAACCCGCTCCGCCGATGACAGACTCATTAGTGTAATGAGCTGCTAGTTACTGTGGTGTGTGTGTGCGCGGTTAAGACATCAGCGCTCGTGTGTGTGTGTGCTGAACGAGATCATGCCTCCTGCTGGCCACAAACACACACACACACACACACAGACCCCGGATGATTGTCTTCTACAATGAAGGCTTGTTTAGGATAAATACTAAATCAGATATTCCTCAATCAGTGCGTTTTATCCACAACTATCTCCCATTCTGGCCCCTGAGAGTCTGTGTTCTGTGCCTATAAGGGCAGGTGATATGTTTATAATTGTGTGTGTGTGTGTGTGTGTGTGTGTGATGGGTAGGTTTAGGGGTAGAGTTAGTGTAAGGGGAGGGAATATACAGTTTGTACAGTATAAAAACCATTATGTCTATGGAACATGAAAACACAATGTGTGTGTGTGCGTGAGTTCGAACTCGTTTTAATTCAACATCAAGATTTTAGGTTCTTTATTTGTTTATGTATTTATTTATGAGGGAAAGTGTATACCTTATCTAAAAAGGCATTTGGTACAATGATTTAAAATGTTAAAAATAATAATATATATTTTTTATTGATTTAAAATTATTATTATCATTTTATTTTTTATATTATTATTATTATTATTGGTTTTATTATAGGTATTGTTTTGTATATTAATTTACTTTTTAGTATTTTATTTAGAATTTTTGTTTATATTATTATTTATTTATTTTTAAATTATTTTTATTATTTGTTTTTATCATCCGATTTTTTTTATTATATATATATATACACTCACCGGCCACTTTATTAGGTACACCTGTCCAACTGCTCGTTAACACTTAATTTCTAAGCAGCCAATCACATGGCGGCAACTCAGTGCATTTAGGCATGTAGACATGGTCAAGACAATCTCCTGCAGTTCAAACCGAGCATCAGTATGGGGAAGAAAGTTGATTTGAGTGACTTTGAACGTGGCATGATTGTTGGTGCCAGAAGGGCTGGTCTGAGTATTTCAGAAACTGCTAATCTACTGGGATTTTCACGCACAACCATCTCTAGGGTTTACAGAGAATGGTCCGAAAAAGAAAAAAACATCCAGTGAGCGGCAGTTCTGTGGGCGGAAATGCCTTGTTGATGCCAGAGGTCAGAGGAGAATGGCCAGACTGGTTCGAGCTGATAGAAGGGCAACAGTGACTGAAATAACCACTCGTTACAACCGAGGTATGCAGCAAAGCATTTGTGAAGCCACAACACGCACAACCTTGAGGCGGATGGGCTACAACAGCAGAAGACTCCACCGGGTACCACTCATCTCCATTACAAATAGGAAAAAGAGGCTACAATTTACAAGAGCTCACCAAAATTGAACAGTTGAAGACTGGAAAAACGTTGCCTGGTCTGATGAGTCTCGATTTCTGTTGAGACATTCAGATGTTAGAGTCAGAATTTGGCGTAAACAGAATGAGAACATGGAACCATCATGCCTTGTTACCACTGTGCAGGCTGGTGGTGGTGGTGTAATGGTGTGGGGGATGTTTTCCTGGCACACTTTAGGCCCCTTAGTGCCAATTGGGCATCGTTTAAATGCCATGGCCTACCTGAGCATTGTTTCTGACCATGTCCATCCCTTTATGGCCACCATGTACCCATCCTCTGATGGCTACTTCCACCATGTCACAAAGCTCTAATCATTTCAAATTGGTTTCTTGAACATGACAATGAGTTCACTGTACTAAAATGGCCTCCACAGTCACCAGATCTCAACCCAATAGAGCATCTTTGGGATGTGGTGGAACGGGAGATTCGCATCATGGATGTGCAGCCGACAAATCTGCGGCAACTGTGTGATGCCATCATGTCAATATGGACCAAACTCCCCGAGGAATGCTTCCAGCACCTTGTTGAATCTATGCCACGAAGAATTGAGGCAGTTCTGAAGGCAAAAGGGGGTCCAACCCGTTACTAGCATGGGGTACCTAATAAAGTGGCCGGTGAGTGTATATATATATATATGTATATCTTAACTGGTAAAAACAGCTTTTTATGTGACAAATGGATTTTTTAAAAGTCTGAATATTCCATGCACTCTCTCAATAAGCATGAGCTCATAAAATCATCATGTATAATAATGCTTGTAATTTCATGTTAACTAACACATAAATCACACTCCAGCAGTGCGTCATGAGTAATCAGGCGTCCTTTATAATCAGCCGTAGTTAATCTCTATCATTTTCTGTGGTTATTTTATTTTCATTCAGGCTGCAGGTTAATAAATGCTGTTCTTTTGAACTTTATATCTATCAAAGAATCCAGAAAAATAAATTGCATCACGGTTTCCACTAAAAATGATTCCAAACTTTTGATCAGTGGTGTAGATTATCGGTCACACTGTGTGTGTGTGTGTGTGTGTGTGTGTGTGTGTGTGTGTGTGTGTCGTTCAGAGTACTAGTAATGCTTGACGTGTTGTCAGTGTGTTCAGCACCGTTAGTAGAGCTGAAACACACTCGATTAGACATTCAGGCCGTCGCTCACAGAAGAACTGAACACAGGTCGTTTCATATCGACCTTTCATTTCTCGTTCCCTCTTATCTCGCTCTCATCTGTTGCTCTTGGCAGGTAAAACCCTTTGTGATTTATCAGCCGTCATCTCTTATCGCTGTCTCGTATGTGCTAGGTCTTTCTCTTTACACTGCTATCGACAGGCTTTTATTTCCCATTCACCTTCACAATAAAGTCTACAACGAGATCTCAGGGAAAACACTGAGTGGAGTTTAGTCCAGTTTCAAAATAAGAGTCCTTAGACACGAGACAGGAATTGTAGCTGTTAGACATATTGGTGTTTCTCATGCGTACTTGTGTGATGTGAATCCCATCAGATTCTGCAATGTCTGTGTTTTTCTCACACAACCTCTACCGTTATCTACCGTTTTCCAGCAAACTCAATGAGAAATCGAATCCCCGACCGAATGCGAATGTCTGTGATTTTGCGATATTGCACACCAATCTTTTGCATGCTTTCATTTCATTTCAATATGGATGGTAATGTTAACAGTTTAAGGGTCAAGAGCCCAACTAAAGCAAACACTGATCACCATAATGGTGTCTTAAAAAATAGATTTTCTCCTTCAGTGATTCTGCTTGTTAACATCAAGTGTCACTTAATGAGCTCATTAACTTTAACACTCTTAAGGTGTTCATTTAACACTCATATTTAAACACTTCTTGAGTCTGGAGCCATATAAACTCCCTGTAGAGTTCATTTAACACTGGAGTTTTATCCGACGAAATATTTTAATTTATGGAAACTGTAAAGACTGCTCATTTTAATATCAGTGTCAGGTACGATACTTGTCTAGATGCAAGTTTATTATAAACAAGCACTTCTATAAACTCTTGTGAAGTTTAAGTTGGGCTTTTATAGTAAATCAAAATGATATCAGTAAAGACACACGTGAGTCTAAGTCTTCAGTTTTTAACCCGTGTGTTTCATGAATCTGTTTTTACTCTGACGTCAAACTGATTCATTCATTGGATTGCTTTGTGTCAGTCAAGTTAAAAATCAAGAGTAAATAAGCACTTTTCATATGTTAAGTATTTAATAGGCAAGAGTTTTAGCTTAAAAAAAATGAGTAACTGGAGATGTAAAAGTCCCCCTGTAGTCAATAATTATATCCCTTAAAACTCATCTCTGATCACCAAAATTACATATTTAAACGTTTTTTCCTTGAAAAACAATTTCTTCATGCCTTAAAATATCTTGAATGTAACTCGACACCCTTGCCGCATTTAGTATGCGTGGTTCTATGAATATGCAAATGAGCCCCGCCTCCACTCACTCACTCAGCTCAGAGATCCACTGGTTGACGACCACACGTTGATCTGATTGGTTACAAGGTCGTTTGTGACGTCAGAAACACCAGCGATTTCAAACCGTGTTTTTGAGACCGTCTTTGGTTCACTGCAGTTTTAAGCAGAAAATACTCAGCAATGCTTTAAGATAACATGTTTTGTCATTTTTGCGACATCTACTGATTAGATTAGATTAGATTAAGCCTAGATTAGATTCAGCTTTATTGTCAGTGCGCAGAGTACAATTGAAGAAAGAGCCCATGGAATAGTTAACATCCAACCAGAAGTGCAAAATACACCACATTTGGGGCTCTATCTTGCACTCGGCGCAAATGACTTTGTACACTGACGCATGTATCATTCCTATTTTGCACCCACGCAATGCGGGCTTTTCCCTCCACAGACGCACATCGGTTAACTAAGAAATACACTTGCGCTCCCCGGGGCGGTTCAGCGCAAAGAGGAGGCGTGTTCCGGCGCAAACTTTCCCTCATGCTATTTTGCTGTTCTATGTAACAATTGCGCCACTGACCAGAAAAAACTAGTCTAAAGTCAGTGGCGCGTTGCGCGTTGTTCATAATGCTATTTTAAGGGTGCATGCTTGGCCATAATCAATGTAGTGTGTGCACAACGCGCATACACGTTGATTCTCTCATCTAAGCAGCAGTTTTCATTTTGCAAATCATACATTATTACGATAGATAGATAGATAGATAGATAGATAGATAGATAGATAGATAGATAGATAGATAGATAGATAGATAGATAGATAGATAGATAGACAATTTATTATAAAAGCATGTAGCTTACACATTTACCCAAATTATCATCCGCCTGTTTAACAGAAGTTAATTTGGGTGGGTTTCTCCATCCCCAATGTCACTTCTCTGTGTTTTACGGCCCTGACGAGAACGTTGCTCTCCTCGGCTGTGAACCGCTCCTGGCGCGCTCCTGGCAAATCCGCCGTTATAATAGGAATCCGCTTTAGAACAAGCGCGCCTGCTCTTAAAGGGAATGTGAGATGACGCTCTGATTGGATTATTTCACGTTACGCCCAAACCACACCTATGAATAATGAAGCTACTTCAGACCAACCCCTTTTAGATTTGCGCCAGGCGCAAGAGGCATTTATCCCGCCTGGAAAATAGCAACAGCGCCGGGATCCGCCCACAAAGTTACTTGCGCTTTGCGCTTTGACACTTGCGTTTCAGATCGTTAAAATAGCGCCCTTGGTGTTAAATCATTGAAAATGTGTAAAGTTGAACCATTTGCACATGAAACCGCAGCAGGGGCGTTGCTAGACCCATTTTACTGGGGCACGTGCCCCAGTATAAATCTGCTGTGCCCCAGTAAATCTGAAGTTTGAGTTTAACAATTTATTTTATTTGTCAGTGTATTTAATATAAATTATATTATAGGGTAATAGAAATGATCTATTTGCAACGCAGTAATAAACCAATCAATGCTTGTAAAAGCAACGCAGTTTAGCCGAAACAGAAGCTGACCCACGCGACAGAAATCCGCGCGCGTCTGTGTTTCCTAGCAACAGCAGCGCGCACACATCTGAGCACACCGAAGTCCGGTGTTGGCACGCGAGGTAGGCTATGAAAACATGACGAAACAAAAGTTTCTAAATAATACAAATAATCTTAAAAGTAAAATTGAGTCAGAGTCAAGTGATTGACCGTTTTGCCAAAATGAAGCATAGGCGGTCGCCTACAGTTCTAATGCTCAACAAATAAATCAACTCAGTTTGGACTTGGCTGGGGAACTTTGTTTTCTTTTAGAATATACATGCTCTTTATTTTATATAGCAGCCCTATATATTAACTCTTTATTGATTTATTGAAATGATGTAATTGTAAATTCTTGAAAAATATAAAGGCTAATTATTCATTGTTAACATTGTGTAATGTAGAACGAAGAATGCAAATGTGCAAGAAAGTTTTCTCTACGTTTTCTATTTTCTAAAGTTTTCTATTTTCATACAGTGTTGCCTTTTATGGCACAAAAAAAAAGAAATTCGTGTAACATGATTTTAAAGCTATTGTTATCCAATTTGTTGGCATTCAAACACCTTAAAATGCACATATGTAGGTCCGAGAAATCCAAGTTTTCTCGGGGGAGCATGCCCCCGAACCCCCCTAAGTTACTCTACCCAGCATAGTGTTTTTGAAACAAACAAATTTAATTTATCTATCGGTAAGCCCCGCCCTCCTTAGTTACGCTTGCTATCCCAGACCAACAATGGGGGGCCTGTGCCCCAGTAGAGCTTAATGTCTAGCAACGCCCCTGAACCGCAGTAAGATGCACATATCTCTGGGAATAAACTGTATAGGGCCTTAGAAATGACCATCCCAAAAGAAACCAGAATCTAAAAGGAAATTAATGTATCTTTGGGTGTATTCACACCTGCCTTGTTTGGTTCGATTGAATCGAACTCTAGTTGGTTTCCCCCCTTGGTGCGGATCTTTTGGGCAGGTGTGAATACAGCAATCGAACTCGGGTGCGGACCAAACAACCGAACCCAGACCCAGCTGAAGAGGTGCTCTCGGCACGGTTCCAAACGAACTCTGGTACGGTTCGTTTACGGTGTGAACATGAACCGACCCAATTGCAAGAAAGCACTGCGCCTTTGAGTTAACAGGCTTCCGTAGTCGGAGTTGCGTTATGGGAAAGTGATCTGTTGTAGCCTACTACATTACATCTGTTGCGCTTCTTTCTGCGCGTCGTGTGTGTGTGCATCATTGGAATGGAATGAATGAATGAGTGTGTGCATCAGGACATTCACATACAGAGCGTTCTCTTTAGTCTAATCGTGCATAGATGCAAAAAAAAGCATTTGCAGTTCATATAATGTAACGATAGTTACAATACAAGGATGATGCTGCGTTCATTTACGTTAAGCCTTTTTTGCACTTCCTGATTTCCCTACTTGAGAATCCTTGTCCAATGAATGGACGACCTTAGCACACGTGTGGTTTTGTTTACAAATTTTGGTTCACTTGCAAAAAGAGCAGTGTGAAAGCGAACCGTACCAAAAAAAAAAAAAAAAGAATTTTATTTGGTCCGGACCAAAGCAAGTGAACTATCGGACTTTCCTGGTGTGAATACACCCTTTAATATTTATTAAGTGTCAGGCACACAACTTAAGAAAAATAATATTTGTATGCAATTGTTTTGACAGAATCAAATGAGATTGACCTCTGAAAATGTGTGCAATTTTAACAGTATATTCACAAGATCGCCATATCTCTGGGATTGAATTTATATAGGGCTTTTAAATTGAAGATACCAAGAGAAAGGTTTGTTCATTAGAGCGAAAATCTAATAGATATTACGCGGGATGTTTCTTGTCTGTTTCTTGCCATTTCATTAATATTTATATTATTGTTAGTATTACATTTTGTGTTTTTTTTTTCTCTCATTTTATAATTGTATTGTGTGATTTATTTATTATGTACTTCAAATGATTACGTTTTTTTCTCTTTCTCTCAATAAGTATAAATTATGATATTTTGTAAAGAGAAAACAGTAGCCGTTTCAAAGCTAGATGTGTAAAAGGGGAAGGTAAATATAAGTTAGCTTCTTCCTTCTCCTTTTTTTTCTATATTTTTTTCTTTTCTTTTGAACATGCTGAGATTTTGTTCTTATTATCTTCTTGTTAAAATATGTTCTGTTACTAATGATCATGTTCTGAAGAGGAAAAAGAAAGAAAAGAAAGAAATTATTCATTCATTCATTTGTCTGAATGGATGGATGAGGAAAGATAAAAAAAAGAATATCTTTAATATTACAGTACTTGAGTCACAGGCATGCAAACTTGAACTGTCACTGTCGGCATATAATGCAACAAGGATTTCTGAAGGCAACAGATTTTACTAATAGGCTAATACGTGTGTAAAAATAATATAATGATGAACATTTTCACCCATCTGTAATTTAGCTCCAAATCTCAGGTGAAAATTGTCATTCTGACCCCCTCAAAACTGTGGTTTAATCAGTAAATATTCATTCATGACGTTTAATATTTTCTCTCTCATCACTACTAATGTTTGTGTGTCTTCAGAAAAAAAATATTAACAAAATCAAACATTTTAGCCGCGGGGAAGTTTCCAAAATGTGTTTGTTTTGACACGGAATGACTTAATGATTTAATATTACAAAAGATTTCTGTTTCAAATAAATGCTTTAAATTAATCAAAGATTAAAATTAAACCATTTTCAACATTGATAATAATCGTAAATGTTTCTTGAGCATCAGATCATCATATTAGAGTGATTTCTGAAGGATCATGTGACACTGAAGACTGGAGTAATGATGCTGAAAATTATAAGGAATAAATTGCATTTTAAAGCATATTCAGGTAGAAAACTGTTATTTAAAAATGCAATTTTATAATTTTACTGGTTAAATAAATATAGTCTTGGTGAGCAGAAGAGACTTCTTTTAAAAACATTAAAAAGATCTTACTGACCCCAAACTTTTGAACGGCAGTGTAAATGTGAGGTATAACAGAATTAATATGAGGTGATAATATTGCTGATTAAAGAATGGTTACATAATTTCCAGTTAATTATCTTTGTGCAATACGCATTTAACCGTATACAGCTGTAGTGTGTTTCTGTAAAGATCAGAACATTATCGAATATCTTCAGTGACGGCGTCTCTTTTTAATGCGTCCCACTCTTTTGATGTTGAGATTTGCTAATAACAGTGACTCATGACTTGTTTGCAAGATGCATGATAAACGGAGCAATATAAACAGACGTGGTGTCGTAATGTGAAGCTTCCGGTTATAAACAATGATTTACCGCAATCCAACATCCAAACAGCCTTAACGACAGGAACGCAGGAAGTCACTGTTATATTGTTTATCGTTCATGTCCTGAAATAGTCCTCTACGCTTCTGACCCGTTTCATTTGATCCGCTTTCTTGCAAGCGCTGGGAATCATGGGAAATAAGACAGGAGAGGTCATGTGGTTTCTCTGTCCTCAACTGGACAGATGTCCTGGTCAGATATACTGGAGGTTGGAGATGTGTGTGTGACACTTTTATTCATTAAGTTTGCCAAATGTGATTTTATTAATCATTTTCAAAGGATTTGTTTTAATTCAAGTGGCGCCTGATCGGTGTGACGAGGCGTTTCTGTGTCGGTTAGAGATATTTGCTTAGTGTTGTTGACTTTTACGATTAAATGTACGTTTATGTTGTGCGAGGACGTTTATGGACCTCGGAGCAGATAACACAGAGTTCAACGTTAAAACACTTGTCTGTAAACACACACACACACACACACACACACACACACACACACAAGCACACGCACACACACACAAGCACACGCACACACACACACACACACACACAAGCACACGCACAC
>JARWKJ010000004.1:3593794-3601294 GCA_029959095.1 Rhinichthys osculus
CATATTTGCATGTTATGCAAACTATTAATATCAAAGCAATTTTTTAAAATATTATTATAATTTGTATTTTTGCTCTTTCTGGAATTGTTTTGTTTTATAGTTGTTTTGCGATTTAATTCAGCTAAAAAGCCTTTGTTATGATATATAACTGCATGTTTCTTTTGTGACACAAACTACACAACTGGCAAAACTGGCCGTAGATTGTGGATTGATTATGATTTTTCACACTCCTGTCACAGCACAGGACGGATCATACTCATAGAGTCCTGATTTCAGTCACAACTTGGTTATGACCCAATATGTACAGGTGAAACTCGAAAAATTTGAATATCGTGAAAAAATTAATTTATTTCAGTAATTCAACTTAAAAGGTGAAACTAATATATTATATAGACTCATTACATGCTCATTACATGAGTCCTTCATTAGACCGATTCACTCGGTATATAATATTGTGTCAAAAATGGAAATCACCCAATATGGGCCATGAGACGGGACCCCAAATTTGGGCTACCGGTACCATTTTGAGGGATTAAATTTCTTTTTGATTTTCATGAAGGTACACATCTCTAGTGTTGGAAAATGTGTGATAGCATCCGATCCATGGTAGCTTTCATTAGAAATCAACACTTACATCATCCTACCTCAAGGTAAGGTGTTCAGTGACTACAACAGAGAAAAATGTATCCTTTTATCGTTTAAAAAATGTATTAAATTTTTTTTATAATTTTTGTATCATAAAAAATTATACAAATGTATAAAATTTGATAAAATTTTATACTTTTTTTTATAAAATTTAACATTTATTTAAAGATAAATTCATTTATCCTTTTTCTTGATATATGTTTGAAAATCGTCCTCCGTAACCAAAAACTAACTTGAATCTAATGCTATCACACATTTTTCAAATACATAATGTCATATACCTACACAAAAATCACCATGCGGTTTAATCCCTCAAAATGGTACCAATCAACCCTCTGTCTCACGGCCTAATATTAGTTAGGTTATTGAATTGCTGTTTAAAATCAATATCGCATTTCCAAACATGCTGATATTCGGGAAAACGGCACTCTTGCTTATGTGGTATTGGTTATAAATATTTTTTTTTAAACTTGTACGATGGTTTTTGCACCCTATTATACTTATTTTTTGCACCATATATGCTGCTACTGAGCAGATTTGGTTAGTTTGTGTTAAAACGGTGTAACCCAAATGGATGGAAATTTTAAAATACATAAATATTATGCCTATATATTTTTTAGGTCAGTTTTTCACTTCTGTTTTGTATTACACTTGTTGTGCAGCTGTAGTTTCTGCTGTAAGAGAGAGTGTGTGTGTGTGTGTGTGTGTGTGTGTGTGTGTGTGTGTGTGTGTGATGGATCATGCAGATGAAGTTTCATCTGTGGCATCCTCACAGTGGCAGCTGGGATAGCGATCTGCTTTGATATAGTGTGTGTGTGTGTGTATGTGTGTGTGTAACCACCCCGATCAACTTCCTCTTCCTCCTCTAATGTTCAGGCTTCACTTTTACATTCCTCAAGATACACTGCGTTTCTTTTTCCATGGAGTTCCAACAGAACTATGTGAAATATTTGTGTGTGTGTGTGTGTGTGTGTGTGTAGTAATATCCGGAGAGCGTTGTGGGTTCCACAGAAATTCGTTTTGTAAAATGACACAAAAGCCAGATTCTCCAGCTCACTTCATGTGTCCAGGGGCTTTCGTCTGTTTACCCAGGACTTTTATATTGTATTGTAAAGTTTTTTTTAGTTAAGTTAATTATAATGACTCGATAGGCTAATCTCAAATCTAACCTAAAAGGAGAACTTTACGCCTTAAACAATTGCAAAAACATGATGTTTGCTTTAAAAAAATGCAAGAGAGAGAGAGAGAGAGAGAGAGAGAGAGAGAGAGAGAGAGAGAGAGAGAGAGAGAGAGAGAGCAGGGTCCAGTTTCAAGAAACCTTTCAATAATAAGTTTTAATGATAAGTGCATGATCAATAAAGGTCTTAACTTATGGGGTTTGCAAGATTTGTTTAATGTTCTTGAAAGAAGTCTCTTCTGCTCATCAAGGCTGCATTTATTTGACCAAAGTTACAGTAAAATCAGTAATATTGTGAAATATTTTTACAAGTTAATATAGCTGTTTTCTATGCGAATATCTAGTAAAGTGTAATTTATTCCTGTGATCAAAGCTGTATTTTCAGCATCATTACTCCAGTCTTCAGTGTCACATGATCCTTCAGAAATCACTCTAATATGATGATCTGATGCTGGATAAATATTCACGATTATTATCAATGTTGAAAACGGTTGTTTTGCTTTAGATCCTTATGGAAACCATGATACATTTATTTCAGGATTCCTTGGTGAATGGAAAGTTCAAAAGAACAGAATTCATTTTAAAATAGAAAATCTTCTATAACATTATACATGTTTTTACTGTCACTTTTGATCAATTTCTGAATAAAAACGATTAATTTCATCAATAAAAGTCTTTTGAGCTGTAGGATCTTTTTTTTTTAATGTAGTTTATGAACTTTTTCCTTTGAACTTTAAAAGGATAATTTTCACCAATGTTGTGCCCAAAGGTGAAGCAGACAGGAGGATGTGTGTGTGTGTGTGTGTGTGTGTGTGTGAGTCCCCGAGGCAGTGCATGCTGGGACGCCAGCTCGTCTCTGTCCCCTGTGGTCATGAGCATCTCATCTTCAGTGTGTGTCTCTCTGGCCTTTCATCTGCTTTACAGCCAACGGGGAATCTGTGATGGTCTACTAACCGTACATGTACCACTGCAACCTGGGAAACGCTATCGTTATAAGGGCTGGGTCGGAAATATTGATTTCGATCTATAATCATTTTGAAATCGATTTTAAATCCCAAGAATCAATGTTTTAGTCAGTTCTGCTGTGAACAAAACTTCACTAGCATCATCTGTCATCCAATAATCACAATGTGCTTTGATACTTTTGATAAGAAACAAAGTCTCAGCTTTCAAATTCAAGTAATAAATACAGTTTTGGCGCTCTTTAATGTGGCGTTATGGATCACAGCATGTGCACCGATCATCTCTTCCTCTTTACTATTAGTTATAGCAGCAAATCAACATGAATGAACATCAGAAAGATATAACTTATTGAAATTAATTTCTCATGTAATCGCTCAAAAAACGTCAATAAAACGGCTTATCATGTGACTTCACATAAAAGCCATTCAATGAGCTAGAAAAAGAGCATTTTAATAAATATATGCACTATATTACATATTCATTATATACTGTTCTTCAATATTTAATGCATGTTGGAAAAAATCTGTCCGAAAAATAAATTGAAATTTATATTTCAACAGTGAATTTGAGTAGAAAAATAATTCAAGTTCATATAAAAAGTGCCTTATGTGCAATTTAGATGTTTATATGCCAACACAGCTTTTGTTTAAGTGTTGATTACTATTATATGTGCAAGTAAACAGTACTATGTCATTATTTTGACCTTGAATATGTATCAGCTGATATGTTCTCTATAGTTTCAGCGTTGTGTGTGTTTATAGGCCTCGTGTTTCATCGGTTACTGTCAGGTCTTGTCGACTTCCTTCAGCTCTGATCCTCCTCTTTCCCATTCCCTTCACATTCTCCAGAGCTTTCCCTCCACCAGATGCAGACGTTGAATCACGCTGTCCAAACACACACACACACACACACACCGTGGGCTGAAGGGGTGTGGAGGAAACACACATAATCGGGTTGAATTAGCGCGAGTGTCAAGACCGCACATGCCGTCATGATTCAGATCTCACACACACTCACACACACTCACACACAGTCACACACACTCACACACACTCACAGAAACGAATGAATGAATCTCACCTGAGGGTCTCGAACGAGTCAAAGCCCGACTGACTCAGAGGATGATGGGAAACGCTGGGCTAGTTTCAGCAGATCTGTGGCCTCTGTGTTAACATCACGTTTGACCAGCTAGCAGTTAGTTATCCTCATCGTTCACTCTAGCTTTATATGTAACTGACTTTCAAAAGGTTAGGGCCAGACTTGAAGAAGAAAATGAGATGACTAAGTTTTAAGACTAGTTTATGCAACCGGCCACTGGCTAACTAGACTAACCAGAGCTAACCAGAACTAACCAGAACACACTCATTCATGCTTCTGATTCAGTTCTGATCCACTTCTGATCCACTTCTGATTCACTTCTGATCCACTTCTCATTCACTTCTGATTCACTTCTGATCCACTTCTCATTCACTTCTGATTCACTTCTGATTCACTTCTGATCCACTTCTGATCCACTTCTGATCCACTTCTGATTCACTTCTGATTCACTTCTGATCCACTTCTGATTCACTTCTGATCCACTTCTCATTCACTTCTGATTCACTTCTCATTCACTTCTGATTCACTTCTGATCCACTTCTCATTCACTTCTGATTCACTTCTGATCCACTTCTGATTCACTTCTGATCCACTTCTCATTCACTTCTGATTCACCTCTGATCCACTTCTCATTCACTTCTCATTCACTTCTGATTCACTTCTGATCCACTTCTGATTCACTTCTGATCCACTTCTGATTCACTTCTGATTCACTTCTGATCCACTTCTCATTCACTTCTGATCCACTTCTCATTCACTTCTGATCCACTTCTGATTCACTTCTGATTCACTTCTGATCCACTTCTGATCCACTTCTCATCCACTTCTCATTCACTTCTGATCCACTTCTGATTCACTTCTGATCCACTTCTGATTCACTTCTGATCCACTTCTCATTCACTTCTGATCCACTTCTGATTCACTTCTGATCCACTTCTCATTCACTTCTGATCCACTTCTGATTCACTTCTAATCCACTTCTGATCCACTTCTGATTCAGTTCTGATTCACTTCTGATCCTCTTCTGATCCACTTCTGATTCACTTCTGTTTGGGGTCAGTAGGATTTAGTAATGTTTTTGAAAGAAGTCTCTACGGCTCACCAGATATGCATTTATTTGATCAAAAACAGTAAAAAATGCTAAATATTATTACAATGTAAAACAGCTGTTTTCTATGTGAATATACAGTAAAGTGTAATTTATTCCTGTGATCAAAGCTGAATTTTCAGCATCATTACTCCAGTCTTCAGTGTCACATGATCCTTCAGAAATCACTGTAATATGATGATTTGATGATCAAGAAACATTCATGATTATTAGCAATGTTGAAAACAGTTTTTAACCTATTTCCGTGAGAATCTCTGAATAGAAATGTTATTTATTTAAAATAGAAATCTCTTGTAACATTATTAATGTCTTAACTGACACTTTTGAGCAATTTAATGCATTCTTGCTGAATAAAAGGACAGGGTATTATTTCATATTCTTAAAAAAAAAAAAAAAAAAAAAGTACTGACCCCAAACTTTGTTTTTTTTTTCTCCTCTTTTTTCCCCTTATTCTCAGATGAATATAGTCTTGGCCAAATGCATAATACAGAATAGTTGTATCCGAGACACATGTCGCGTGACGAGAGTTTATTCTGCTGCGTAAACTGTGGTGTGTTGGGTTATGGACAGTAATGCCGCAGGGAGCGCTTCTGTATGTTTTCATAACCTTTTGAATAACATGAGTTTCTGGCACCTCTGCTGCTAAACTCTGTCCAGTTGCCAAAACACACACACACACACACATGCATATGCATATGCACACAGTATTTCTCATCGCCTGTAGTCAATCTGGAGAAAGTGTGTGTAACCAGTCGAGAGCACGCAGAACGTTAAAGTCAGATTCGCATGTTCCTGGTCTTACTAGTGCACATAATTGGAAAAAATGTGCTCTTGCTCATTTGGTTTCTCTGTGTTTTATCTTTTTTGTTTGGTTCTCGTGCTGAACAGTTGTTAATACGGTTCCTTAAAAAGTCTTAAATTCAGTGTGATCTAATTTGAGGTCTCCTACAATAGGTTTACATGCATTAAATGTCAAAAAACACTTGGATTTTCTCATAATATACTGCGCACATCACTTCATTTCTCAAAGAGTCTGAAAACGGTTCGTTTGAAGATTCAGTCTCTCTAAACTCCTCCTTTTCCACGAGCCTGCTCTGCCCTGATTGGTCAGACGGCTCAGTCTGCTGTGATTGACATGTTGAATATGAAACGCTCATTAGCATATTTGAATCTCAGCTCTTCCTCAGCACTTGATACACAGTGATACGGACCGTAAATCAACAGCTGTATTACACTGTAAATTTAAGCGATTGCTTATAATCTTCTGTTGATGAATTATATGAATGTAAGAGTGCATATTTTATCTCCATCCGTTTGAATGAGCAGCTGGAAGAAGTTAAGCATAGATATTTCAAAATAAGAGTCCTGGTGTATTTCCTTCTTTAGGTAATTAAGTCTTGAATTATGCACACAAAAAATTGGGGGTTATTATTGGTTTTTCGGTTACACAATATATACATTTTACTATTATTGACACAATCTTCTTATTGCCTTTCTTTAAACACGTGTTATAGTCCACAAAATCCAATATTGATCGCCTTTTAATTTGTATTTATTGATATATTAGTGCATAAACCAATTTAAATTAAATAAAACATTTCTTTGAAGGATTTTAAAGTGTTTTGCAGATGAATGTG
This sequence comes from Rhinichthys osculus, assembly GCA_029959095.1. Taxonomy (NCBI): domain Eukaryota; kingdom Metazoa; phylum Chordata; class Actinopteri; order Cypriniformes; family Leuciscidae; genus Rhinichthys; species Rhinichthys osculus. The sequence goes on from JARWKJ010000004.1 coordinate 3,600,423, forward strand.
TATTTTATTGAGATGCACGATTTATTCTTAAATTGTATTTGTTCTGTATGGACATACGGTGTTAAAGGGATTGTTCACTTTGAAATTAATTTTTGGTGTGTTTTAGCTTACCTCAAGGGCATCCAAGATGTAGGTGTCTTTGTGTCCACAGTAGTTTCAATTTTTATATTTTGAGGTCAAACCGTTCTTGTCTGTCAGTCATATAATGCAGGTCTATGGTCACCACCTCAAAGAGCATGCACAGAGAAGTCCAAATTAAACATGATTTAATGACTCGTAAATGTAAGTACACATTGATGGCCTAAGACACGAAACGAGCGGTTTGTGTGAGAAAACGAACAGTATTTATATCGTTTTTACCTCTTGTAAACACAGCCACGTCCAAGTGATCTGAGGGCGCCGGCGCTTCGGTCTGTGCGTTACAAGAGGTAAAAACGATATAAATACTGTTCGCTTTCTCACACAAACCGCTCGTTTCGTGTCTTAGGCCATCAATGTGTACTTACATTTACGAGTCATTAAATCATGTTTAATTTGGACTTCTCTGTGCATGCTCTTTGAGGTGGAGACCATAGACCTGCATTATATGACTGACAGACAAGAACGGTTTGACCTAAAAATATCAAAATTGAAAATACTGCGGAAACAAAGACACCTACATCTTGGATGCCCTTGAGGTAAGCTAAAACACACCAAAAATTAATTTCAAAGTGAACTATCCCTTTAATGTTGGCAGATTCCCTGTCAGTGTGTGTGTGTGTTTATGGCCGCGTGTGGAAGGCGGTCATTGAAACGGAGTAATAGGTCAAAGGGTCGAATCCCATTAGTGCCTTGTGATCTTAACCTCACTTAACCTTTAGTTAACCCTGTCC
>JARWKJ010000004.1:3608794-3631294 GCA_029959095.1 Rhinichthys osculus
TCCTTTCTTTTCCTTTCCTTCCCTTTCCTTCCCTTTCCACTAATTTCCTTTCGTTTCTTTTCCTTTCCTTCCCTTTCCACTAATTTTATTTCTTTCCCTTTCCTTTCTTTTCCTTCCCGTTCCACTAATTTCCTTTCCTTTCTTTTCCTTTCTTTTCCTTTCTTTTCCTTTCCTTCCCTTTCCACTAATTTCCTTTCTTTTCCTTTCCTTCCCTTTCCTTCCCTTTCCACTAATTTTATTTCCTTCCCTTTCCTTCCCTTTCCACTAATTTCTTTTATTTTCCTTTCCTTCCCTTTCCACTAATTTCCTTTCTTTTCCTTTCCTTCCTTCCCTCTAATTTCCTCTCCTCTCTGTATTTGTCTTATTTAATTTTGTTTATCTTTATTATTTTGTCTATATGTCTTTTTGTCAATTGATTTATTACTTATTTCTTTATTTAACATTTATTTATCTATTTATTTAATCTTATTTATTTCTCTTTATTTTATTTCTCTTTGAAATAATATTTGATATTTTCATTATTTATGAAGTCATTTTATTTGACTTTATTTCATCTGTCTTTTATACTGTAAAGGCCCTCACACACTGAATCCGAAATTTACGTCCGAAACTTTCGTCCGTCATAAAAAAAAATCGGATCGGGTTCGATATTCTGCGTTTTTTGCATCCGTAGCGAGCAGTTTGAGAGGTGTTTTGACAATTCAAAGCCACCGAATCACGAATACGAAAAACGCAAACGAGAATTTCGGACTCAGTGTGCAAGGTGTGCCTTATTTTTCACTGAAGCACAGAAGCAGATGTTTGACAGAATGTTCACACTCCTGAATTGAATTCTGCCTGATTTCATCGCATGGAAAAGAACAGTAATAAGGACTTGTTTTGTGCTCCACTGAAGAAAGGAAATCATTCGGGTTTGGAATGACATGATGCAGAGAGTGAATGACGACAGATATGCAACTGTTCCTTTAAGATCTGCCAAATACTTACATAGGCTTTTCATTTTTAAGAGTGAGTCCCTGAGTCATATTTCTAAGAGGGATTTATCCATTAGTTGCTCATATTTGACAGTAAATATCGTTGTTATTGCTGATTTTGGTTGTGTTCTTATGAAGGCTGAATGTGTGATCTAGAATGACCCCATGATGAATCTCGAATGTATTTCTGCAGTAAAGAACGCTCGAGAAGCTCTTTGAAGAGGTTGAAATACAGATGTCAGAAGGAAATGAGTAAATGGAGGAACGCGTCATGGCCTGGTTTTTTCATATGTCTGAGATTTGTATAGTCATATAGGAACAGTGAAGTCTTTCTGGCCTTTCCTTGTGTCTGTAGGAAAGAAGGATAAAGATTTGTAAAGAAACTGTACTTTATCCTCAGCCGGGAATCTTGTCTATAATGCATTTTCTCAGTGATACTCCTGAAACGTCTCGCTAGGAAGCATATATGTCTATTAAAGCAATTAGGAAAATATATATAATAAAAGCCAGCACACTGTTTTACATTTCTGACCTGATTTAAGACTGTTTAAACCATGCATTATGCAGTTCTTACGTTTTTTTTTTTTACTAATCATGACATTTTTACCTTCAGTTTGGTGCTCATTTGCCCAGAATTACCAGATTTTATGTTTTTCACCTAATTTAAGACTATTTAAATCATGCATTATGCAGTACTTATGTTTTTTTTTACTAATCATGACATTTTTACCTTCAGTTTGGTGCTCATTTGACCAGAATTACCAGATTTGACGTTTCTGATCTAATTTAAGACTGTTTAAACCATGCATTATGCAGTTCTTACGTTTTTTTTTTTTTACTAATCATGACATTTTTACCTTCAGTTTGGTGCTCATTTGCCCAGAATTACCAGATTTGACGTTTCTGACCTGATTTAAGTCTGTTTAAACCATGCATTATGCAGTTCTTAAGGTTTTTTTACTAATCATGACATTTTTACCTTCAGTTTGGTGCTCATTTGACCAAAATGACCAGATTTGACGTTTCTGACCTGATTTAAGTCTGTTTAAACCATGCATTATGCAGTTCTTAAGGTTTTTTTACTAGTCAAATACATTTCTACCTTCAGTTTGGTGCTCATATTACCAGAATTACCAGATTTTATGTTTTTCACCTAATTTAAGACTATTTAAATCATGCATAATGCAGTACTTATGTTTTTTTTTACTAATCATGATATTTTTACCTTCAGTTTGGTGCTCATTTGCCCAGAATTACCAGATTTGACGTTTCTGACCTGATTTAAGTCTGTTTAAACCATGCATTATGCAGTTCTTAAGGTTTTTTTTACTAATCATGACATTTTTACCTTCAGTTTGGTGCTCATTTGCCCAGAATTACCAGATTTGACGTTTCTGACCTGATTTAAGTCTGTTTAAACCATGCATTATGCAGTTCTTAAGGTTTTTTTTACTAATCATGACATTTTTACCTTCAGTTTGGTGCTCATTTGCCCAGAATTACCAGATTTGACGTTTCTGACCTGATTTAAGTCTGTTTAAACCATGCATTATGCAGTTCTTAAGGTTTTTTTTACTAATCATGACATTTTTACCTTCAGTTTGGTGCTCATTTGCCCAGAATTTCCAGATTTGACGTTTCTGACCTGATTTAAGTCTGTTTAAACCATGCATTATGCAGTTCTTAAGGTTTTTTTTACTAATCATGACATTTTTACCTTCAGTTTGGTGCTCATTTGCCCAGAATTACCAGATTTGACGTTTCTGACCTGATTTAAGTCTGTTTAAACCATGCATTATGCAGTTCTTAAGGTTTTTTTTACTAATCATGACATTTTTACCTTCAGTTTGGTGCTCATTTGCCCAGAATTTCCAGATTTGACGTTTCTGACCTGATTTAAGACTGTTTATTTTGACGGCAGCCCCGTTAAATTACCGCTTTCCCAATCACTCTTTCAGGGGAAAAAAAGAGGGCTGAGAAACATCAAGCGTCGGGATCCAGTGGTATAGTTGGAGGGAAGCAGGCCTGTGTTTATGTGTTTGTAGCCGGAGAGGCCGATGGTTCCGGGCTCGAGCATGACTCAAGACGCTTCACCCTCTTCTGTAATTATGTCAAAAATACACTTTAAAGCGGAATGATGTGGAGCTGTGGGTGCGGAGGGGATTTTCATCATGATGACTTTCCCCTTCGCCTCTGATGGGGTTTCGGAACGCCGGCCAGAACGGCCCGTGACACAAATGAAGATGGAGCGATCCTTTTATTTTTTCCTCTCACTGACTCTTATTCCTGTGCGTTTCTCTGCCCTCGTCTGCTGGCGCCGGCTCTCCTGTTTTCGAGCGAGGTGGCACCAGGCTGTGAAAATGTAAGCCCTGTTGAAGCTGGTGTGTGTCCAGTGCGACTGCAGCTGCCTGTGAGTCTGTGTCACATGCTTTAAAGATGAAGAAGAAAAAAAGCTTTTTAATCCAAATAACTTGCAGTTGCTTCAGTGGGAAAGACAACCTCTCATATATTGCCATGGGGACTCATATACTCATAAACATTGTTCAAATTTGTTTATATCTTCTGTCTTCAGACTAATACATGAGTGTTGTGTGCTGACACACTAGAAAATTCAGACTTCTGCTGCTGCCAGACTTTTTTTTTTACTTTGGTTTTAAAAAGCTTTAAAACACTCCAATTTAACTATTCGTTTATACAAGTTTCCTTGAAAAATAAATGTCAGTGGCGCTTGCCTTGCCCATCATTGATGTTGGGGTGATGACATTGCTCTGCTGTTTCTGGGATGTGTAACATGTTACTTTTCAGCTGCTAGGGTGTTCTGGGGGGTTCCTAGGGTGTTCCTAGTTTCTAATGTTTTCATGTGTGGTTGCTAGGGTGTTCTGAGTGATTTTCAACCATTGTTGTGCATTTGGTTATTGCTGTGGTCTACTGGATGGTTGTTGGGGTGTTACTAGGATGTTGTAAGTGCTTAATGTGTAACTATGTGGTTGCTGTGCTACACTGGGAGGTTGCTGGGGTGTTGCTAGGGCGTTCAGAGTGCTTAGTGTGGTACTATGTGGTTGCTGGGGTGGTCTGGGTGTTTGCTGGAGTGTTGCTAGGGGCTTCTAAATGTTTCATGTGTTACTGTGTGGTTGCTATGGTCTTCTGGTCGGTTGCTGGGGCATTTCGAAGGTGTTCAGAGCGTTTATTGTGTTACTGTGTGGTTGCTGGGTTGTTGCTAGGGTATTCTGAGTGTTCAATGTGTTATTTTTTGGTTTCTATGGTGTTCTGGTTGGTCGCTGGGGTGTTCGACTGTTATATGTGTTTTGTGGTTTCTATGGTGTTCTGGGTGGTTGCTGGGGTGTTGCTAGGGTGTTCAGAGTGCTTGATGTGTTATTTTGCGGTTGCTATGGTGTTCTGGGTGGTTGCTGCTGCTGGGGTGTTGCTATGGGGTTCTGAGTGTTTAATGTGTTGCTGTGTGGTTGTTATGCTGTTCTACGTGGATTCTGGGTTGTTGCTATGGTATTCTGAGTGTTCAATTGGCTACTATTTGGTTACTGTGGTATTCTGGGGGGTTACTGTGGCATTTCAAGGGTGTTCTTAGTGTCTTATGTGTTACTGTGTGATTGCTAGGGTGTTCTGAATGGTTGCTGGGGTGTTGCTAGGGTGTAACAGAGTGCTTTGTGTTACTTTACGGCTGTTATGGTGTTCTGGGTGGTTGCTGGCATGCTGAGATGTTGCTAGGATGTTCTTAGTGTCTTATGTGTTACTGTGTGATTGCTAGGGTGTTCTGGATGGTTGTTGGGGTGTTGCTAGGGTGTAACAGAGTGCTTGATTTGTTACTTTAAGGCTGCTATGGTGTTCTGGGTGGTTGCTGCTGCTGGGGTGTTGCTAGGGGGTGTTGCTGAGTGTTGCTGTGTGGTTGCTATGGTGTTCTCGGTGGTTGCTGTGGAATTTCTAGGGTGTTCTGAGTGTTTAATGTGTTACTATGTGGTTGCTATGGTGTTCAGAGTGCTTGATGTGTTACTTTGTGGTTGCTATGGTGTTCTGGCTGATTGCTGGGGTGTTGCTGCTTGCTAGGGTGTTCAGAGTGATTGATGTGTTACTTTGTGGTTTCTATGGTGTACTGGGTGGTTGCTGGGGTGTTATGGGTGTTTTATATGCTACTGTGTGGTTACGATGGTGTCTGGCTGGTTGCTGGGGTTTTGCTAGGGTGTTCTGAGTGCTTGATGTGCTACTTTGTGGTTAAGATGGTGTACTGGGTGGTTGCTGGGGTGTTGCTAGGGTGTTCTGAGTGCTTGATGTGTTACTTTGTGGTTAAGATGGTGTTCTGGCTGTTTGCTCGGGTATTGATAGGGTGTTCAGAGTACTTGGTGTGTTACTTTGTGGTTGCTAAGGTGTTCTGGCTGATTGCTGGGGTGTTGCTAGGGTGTTCAGAGTGATTGATGTGTTTGTGGTTTCTATAGTGTACTTGGTGGTTGCTGGGGTGTTGCTTGGGTGCTCTGGGTGTTTTAAATGTTACTGTGTGATTACGATGGTGTCTGGCTGGTTTCTGGGGTGTTGCTAGGTTGTTCTGAGTGCTTGATGTGTTACTTTGTGGTTAAGATGGTGTACTGGATGGTTGCTGGGGTGTTGCTAGGGTGTTCTGAGTGCTTGATGTGTTACTTTGTGGTTTCTATGGTGTACTGGCTGGTTGCTGGGGTGTTGCTAGGGTGTTCTGGATGGTTGTTGGGGTGTTGCTAGGGTGTAACAGAGTGCTTGATTTGTTACTTTAAGGCTGCTATGGTGTTCTGGGTGGTTGCTGCTGCTGGGGTGTTGCTAGGGGGTGTTGCTGAGTGTTGCTGTGTGGTTGCTATGGTGTTCTCGGTGGTTGCTGTGGAATTTCTAGGGTGTTCTGAGTGTTTAATGTGTTACTATGTGGTTGCTATGGTGTTCAGAGTGCTTGATGTGTTACTTTGTGGTTGCTATGGTGTTCTGGCTGATTGCTGGGGTGTTGCTGCTTGCTAGGGTGTTCAGAGTGATTGATGTGTTACTTTGTGGTTTCTATGGTGTACTGGGTGGTTGCTGGGGTGTTATGGGTGTTTTATATGCTACTGTGTGGTTACGATGGTGTCTGGCTGGTTGCTGGGGTTTTGCTAGGGTGTTCTGAGTGCTTGATGTGCTACTTTGTGGTTAAGATGGTGTACTGGGTGGTTGCTGGGGTGTTGCTAGGGTGTTCTGAGTGCTTGATGTGTTACTTTGTGGTTAAGATGGTGTTCTGGCTGTTTGCTCGGGTATTGATAGGGTGTTCAGAGTACTTGGTGTGTTACTTTGTGGTTGCTAAGGTGTTCTGGCTGATTGCTGGGGTGTTGCTAGGGTGTTCAGAGTGATTGATGTGTTTGTGGTTTCTATAGTGTACTTGGTGGTTGCTGGGGTGTTGCTTGGGTGCTCTGGGTGTTTTAAATGTTACTGTGTGGTTACGATGGTGTCTGGCTGGTTTCTGGGGTGTTGCTAGGTTGTTCTGAGTGCTTTATGTGTTACTGTGCGGTTAAGATGGTGTCTGGCTGGTTGCTGGGGTGTTGCTAGGTTGTTCTGAGTGCTTGATGTGTTACTTTGTGGTTAAGATGGTGTACTGGATGGTTGCTGGGGTGTTGCTAGGGTGTTCTGAGTGCTTGATGTGTTACTTTGTGGTTTCTATGGTGTACTGGCTGGTTGCTGGGGTGTTGCTAGGGTGTTCTGAGTGCTTGATGTGTTTTCTGGGTGGAGCACAAACTCAATCACATCATCACTACTGAACAGCACTGATCATATTTGCTAATGTATTCTGTTCTTTATTCTAGAGCTGCTGTAAAGCCAAAACAATCTCTGTTACTGTAATCTCCTATTATCGCTGTAACGCTGCTTTGAAACACACTCTTCGGTTCTCCTGAATAATGTTCTGGAATGTTACAGGATAGTCAAACACCTGACCGTCGTTGAGTGAACGTTTCTGTGTAAACTGGACGCCCTCGCTGTGAGATAGAGACAGGTGCGACTGTATCACTGACTCTGCGTGAGATTGTTACTGTATCGGACGAATGAATTGTGCGCCGCTGTTTTTCTTCCCCTGTTGTCTGTTGGGATAAAGGGATTGTGTGGCAGAGATAGACTTCAGACTTCAAAGCGTGGCGACAGCATTCCTCAGGCTAACAGTGTTTACACTGGGAGAGCATTCCTGACGCTCAATTCTCCATGGCCATCTGGAAGAATCCCATCTGTGTCTTTCTCTCATAACATCTGATATCTCCTCCGTTACATGCAATAACACATACGGGTGTTTACATCAGAACTATTTTTTACATTGGATACAATAGGCCACAAAAAGTATAGAGTCAAACCAAAATTTAATCAGACACCTTCAACATTTCTCACATTATCACAGTTTTTTTTATTCGCTATAGTTTAGAAAATGGTAATGAAATATGAGCAGAACTCAGAGTTATTAAATCAGGTGATATTTGACTGGTTTTGTCCGTCCTTCTGTTAGACTCTCACACATGAATTATGTTGAATATCTGTCAGCTGTTAAATTTTAGCCCAGTTTAGCTCAAACGATTACTAAGCAATGCTTCATGTTGTTCAGTCTGTGTGTAAAAAGAGCATTAGCAATTACAGAAAACACACTTCAGCAAAACATGATCAGCTCAAAGTGGAGGAATCATTTTTGCTCCCAAATTTTCATATTTTTTTTTATGGTAGTCGCTGTATGAAGAATTTTTGGGTTTAATATGTCACAGTTTACTTTATTTTGCTCTCCTCACTTACATAACTATAGTGTCCTGCACACACTAGGAAAAAAACATCAAAAATGATATCTGGTGTCTAAATAATTTTTGGTTTGACTGTATAAACACTCACACTCCATAATGCATAAATGTGTTTAGAATTTATGATGCTTTCTTTCATATTTGAATATAAAAGTATAGTTAGTTCTGAGAAAAGATCCTGCTGTTGTGCATCTAATGCAATTAAACGGAGGTTTTAACTTTAATAAAGTGTACAAATATTGTAGTTTATTGGAGAGCACTTTCTGGCTTCATCCATGTTCTGTTCTGAATATTAAATGCATTAAATCTTTAGCATTTTCCGCATCCGCTCTGAGACTTTGGAACAGTTCAAATCAGATCTGCTCCCACATCTATCTTTAAATCAAAGTTAAAATCATTTTTATTTCATCTAGCTTATAATTCATGAGTTAAATCTGTCGTTTTATGCTTTGTTGTCTACTAGTGTCTTTGTCTGTATTTTATTTAATGGTTTTTCATTTGGTACAGCACATTGCTCAATGGCAGTTGTTTTTAATTGTGCTTTATAAATAAATTGAAATTCTAGGATTTATTGTGGAGTGAGGGGAATTAAAATGCAAATTTATAGTGTTGATATTTGTAAATATTTAGTTTTATTTACCAGTATTTTTATTTATTTCTGAATTAACTTATCTGTGTTTTTTCTGTCTCAGCAATGCGATTTTGTCCTGGTGTGTGACTTATTTTCCGGTAAATACAGTAATAAAAAAATCCTGATGACTTGGTAAAGTACAAGTCCCTCTCCTCACAGCATTTGTCAGGATTAAACACGCCGATGTTCAATATACTTGAGGTCAGTGATTTGAACAATCCCTTAACTGTAGTAATAGTGATGCTAGTAACACCAATCGTAACCAGAAGCTCAAGTTGGATTGCTGCTATTTGAGAACTTTTTTTATTAGTATTTCTTCCATGTGGGCTGAGAGGATCAGTTTACCAGTACAGGCTGTTAATGGCCCGGTTGTTTAAGCGTCAGTAATTGATTGGCCGTCAGGGGTCAGGTGGTTGCCATGGAGTCTGTTTGTGTGAGCGAGTCGTGTTTACACTCCAAAATAAAACAACAATAAAGTATCCGGGCCTTGATGTGGCCGTTTGGATTGGGTGTGTGTGTGTGTGTGTGTGTGTGTGTACGGACCGAGTTTATGACCATCTTCTCTCGCTCCGAGTGTGTGATTATGTGCCTTCGGTCCTGAGAGAGATCTGCTGTTACTCCCACACACTGGAGAAAGACGTCAGTAGTGACAGGCCTTATTTTTAGCTCACACACACACACACACACACACACACACACACACACACACACACACTCCTTTGATAACTACAGCGTTTGAGTCATTTCAGACGTTTAGTTGGTAGTTCAATTCTCATATTTTTATACTGTTTTATGCTGTATTATCTTTATTTTCTGATATATTCATATCTGATTTGTTTTTTGGATGTCAGTGTGAACAGTAAAAATCACCTGCAAATATCATGCAGTTTTGACAAATCTATTTAATATTCATTATAATGGCATACATAATTAAGCCTTTTTTGTTAACAGGATGGAGGGCAGTGTGTGTGTGTGTGTGTGTGTGTGTGTACTACATATATATATATATATATATATATATATATATATATTTATTACACGCACTATATGTACTATATTTACTATATTTTGTTATCTAGTTTTATTATATATATATATATATATATATATAGTAGATTACTTCGAAAATTGTAGTTGGTTAGTGATTCCAAATTACATGACAAAAATTGTAATTGGTAATCATTCTGACTACTTTTTGATTGTGTGTGTGTGTGTGTGTGTGCGTATGCGTGCGCGTGCGCGCGTGTTTGCGAATGCATGTGTGTGTGCGTGTGTGTGTGTGTGTGTGCCCGCACCCCCTCTGCTGGACGATTTGTGTGTGACAGTATTGAACTTCAAGAGTGTGTGTCTTCACACACTGATTTGACATTGTGTCGTGCTTTATCTGGCATGTTCTCTGTGTCTGCAGTGACTCCAGCTCTGTTCAAACCCCAGTGGTGTTAAGATGTCATACACACACACCTGATCTCAGCTGAGGATTGTGGGTCATTTCTGAAGCTGTTAAAGCTACTAAAGCAATAATCTACTGCTGTTACAGTGCTTTCACCACAGGCCTTTACGCCAACACATAACACAGAAGATTTGATCTTATTTTTTTCTTTTTCATTTTGACTGTGTGAGGTTCTATATAAAACTTTTTTGAAAGTCAAACCTAGTTGAAAGGTTTCACAGCAGCTTTGAGTGTGTTCTCATCCAGTCAGATTTCAGAGGCGTCCACATTTGAAGTGGATCAAAACCTTTCATCAAAGTTATACATACCCGTTCTTTGTCTTATAGGACAACTTTGATGAACTTTTTTGATCCACTTCAAATGTTGACTACTGTATGTTATAACATATACGACAGAGAGCCGTGTTTCTCCAGTGCATCTGTAATTCTCTGGTTTCTTTCATGAGAGGAATATCCTGTGGATTCCTGCAGGTGAAGTTCCCCGGACGCCTCTATCGGCTTGCATTTTGCGACGTCTCCTCCTCTTCTCTTCTTGGAAACCGCCACAATACCTTCTAATCCCTTTCATTGAGTCAGCAGACAAGCCGACTCTGGCTCTCATTATGGTGGGCTCATTATGGTGTGGGTTTCCCTGCCTCTCAATGAGCTGTAATCTGAGCCCGCTCCTGTTTTGACAGTCCTGTAGCTCTAATACCCTCGCCAACCATCGCACAACTCATTTTTCCAGACTTCGTCCTGTTCTCTGTGGGGTCACCGGTCAGTTTTTGAGTGACAGAACTGCTGCTAAATGCAAAAAGCAGAATGCAACTAACCATGTAATTGTGCATGTGCAGCAAAATAAATAGACTTTATTACAAAGCTGGCGTAAATGAATCCAGTCAAATTCCACAAGGACAGATGTGTGACGTCCTCATCCTCGGTGTTTACACACGCTGTGAGGATTTGATAGAAAGCACATGTTTAAATGCGAGTCATATTCCATGTTATTTATCCACGTCCTTCAGACACTATTACTCTGAAATTACCATTGTCTCTGTAAGATCGTCTGCAGTTCTTCGAGTCCACTTAAAGGCACAATATGTCAAAAAAAATTGCCACAAGAGGGCGCAGTTTCCTACAAAAACACAGGCGTAGGTTGATGATGCAGTGATGAGCTGAATGATGGGACTTGCTGTCAAGCTGATGGATCTAATAATGTTTATGGATGAGTGCAAACATTCATGTTTTTTAATGTTACAGTGGTATGAAGCGGGTTGCTATTGCTAAAGAGACAGATATCACACGCGAGTCCCGCGGATATAAAGGAATAAGGACATTTAATTCTACCGAACAACCGCGAGTGCTGGATTACTCACACAGGTCAGTTTATTAGACGAATTAAACTTGTGAGGTAACGCAGCGCTGCTTCACTTGGTCTAACGTTACACTATCACACTAAACGCCATTTAAATGTGTGTTGAAAGTTATAATGTTATACTACGTGCTAGTTCGTTTGCTAATTTGCAACATTAGAATAACATAATGGCCATATTCTAACATTTCATCATGTTGAGCTAACGTTATATAACATTGATTTGTTTTATGTACATTTGCTCACCTGTCTAATAAAGCTGTCGTGACTCGTGAAGCTCTGTCGAGTCCAAGTTAGTCGCGGACGCTAGCTCTCGGCATCTCAAAAACGCCACGCTGATGTTGATCCTCATTTTAGTTCTCCTTGTTTGTCCCAAAGTCTGCTTGCCATGGTCTATGTTTGAACGAAACAAGAACTGCGTGCCGCTAAACGTACGCAGTTTTCCACGTCTGTCGCCATGGTTATGTCATGCTATGGCGGTATGAGCGGAAACCGAGGATAGCGCGGATATTGCATCATTGACAGGCGACATTTTTTCCGGGACGGCCACTTATTTAAAATTGGAATTTCCCTGAAATAAAAAATCTTTGGAGACTTTTGGGATATTGTAAGTACACAACTGCAGGAAATATATCACACTGTGCAAGTGATTTTTGGATATTTTATTACAAAATTCTTACATATTGTACCTTTAACATCATCCTAATCTATTACATGACAGTGTAGTTTCAAGAATTAGAAGAATGATTTCTGAAGGACAAGTCTGGAGTAATGATGCAGAAAATCCAGCTTTGCATCACATGAATAAATTACATTTTACAATATATTCGGTAACACTTTACTTGAAGGGGTGTGCATAAGACTGTCATGAGACCTTCATAATCATGATATGACATATGAAGGAGGTTTCATGCATGTTTATCACAACTGTCATTAAGTGTCATTCGCTCAATTATGACATTTGTAATGCAAATATGACATTGTTTGAGATGTCTTTGTTATGACACCTTGACATAAACCAATATATCATAACCTGTCAGTGTCTTGGTAATGACAACTTGACATTACCAAGACAACATAAATTTTCATAAATATGTCATAACCATGGCATTATGTCAAGTTGTCATAACAAAGACATCTCAAACAATGTCATATTTGCATTAAAAATGTCATAATTGAGCAAATGACACTTAATGACAGTTGTCATAAACATGCATAAATGTGTCATGTCATGTTTATGAAGGTGTCATGTTAGTCCTATGAACAGCCCTTCAAGTGAAGTGTTACCATATATTCACATAAAAAACAGTTATTTGAAATCGTAATAATATTTCACAATATTACAGTTTTTTTCTGTATTTATGATCAAATCAAATAAACGCAGCCTTGGTGAACAGACTTCCTTCAAAACCATAATCTTTTAGCCGATTTAAAAACAGTCCAACAATATAACGGATATGAATAGTATAAATGTGGTCATGTGGTGTGTGTATGCCAGGTTAAAGAGATGGGTCTAGATTTAAACTGACAAGAGTGTGTCTGAAAACATCAAATAGTTTGTCAAAGCATTTCCTGGTCTTTAGGGCATTGGCTGTCCTGAAATATGTATTGCCAATATTTGACTACTTCTTGTACGTTGTGATTAGCATTAGCACTCATCAAACCGGCTGTCATTTTCCTGTGTTTCACAACACAACACGACTGTAGATGATTGACTTTCTCTTTAATTCATATAGCAGACGTCCATGTGCAAAAAGCTCTCTCTCCTGTCTCTCTCTCTCTGTCTCTCTCTCTCTCTCTCTCTCTCTCTCTCTCTCTCTCTCTCTCTCTCTCTCTCTCTCTCTCTCTCTCTCTCTCTCTCTCTCTCTCTCTCTCTGTCTGAGCTCTTGAACAGATGTTCTTCATGGGTCATATGTGTAAACACTACACCGGAAGTCTATGTATTCTCTGCATCTGTGTATAAACGCATCGATACCCAAACCACCACATCACGTGAGCATGCATTATAATCTGTGCTGATTAAATGATAAAAACACAGACATACAGTACAGAGGTTTGTTTGTTTATTTGGGATGAATACTGTAGAGCAGTTGTGCTCTTTTTTTTTAGTCGTATTGTTTTTTCGGAAATGCTGTTCACAAGCACCCTGTAATATTTCTTTAAAAGGTATAAGCTGTGAGGAAATTGAAGGGTTGTTATTATAGAGAGAAACACGAGACTGACCCTTGTACAGTATATTTACTGAAAGCGGAACCATTGCCCGTCTGTGATTATGTCTTCCGTGACTGTAAAGCATATTTTATTGGAATGTCCTGCTTTGAATGATATTAGGCAACATTTGTATTCAGTACTTAAATTAATGGTAATAAAAAGTTATGTTATTGTTATATTCTTGTTGTTGTTATTATAATGTTTTGGTAAAGATAATATTGCTATATTCTTGTATACAATTCTTTGAAGTATTTTATATTTTATTACTCAAGTTTTCCATTAATATATCCTTTGATGCTGGCATAGTAGGGATGGACGTATGTATGGATGGAAGGATGGATGGACGGACGTTTGGATGGGCGTATGTATGGATGGATGGATGGACGTATGTATGGATGGATGGATGGACGGACGTATGGATGGACGTACGTATGGATGGATGGATGGATGGACGTATGGATGGATGGATAGACGTATGGATGGATGGATGGATGGACGTATGGATGGATAGACGTATGGATGGATGGACATATGGATGGACGTATGGATGGATGGAAGTATGGATAGATGGATGGATGTATGGATGGACGTATGTATGGATGGATGGATGGACGTATGGATGGATGGATGGACAGACGTATGGATGGACGTATGTATGGATGGATGGATGGACGGACGGACGTATGGATGGATGGATGGATGGATGGATGGATGGATGGATGGATGGACGTATGGATGGATAGACGTATGGATGGATGGACATATGGATGGACGTATGGATGGATGGAAGTATGGATGGATGGATGGATGTATGGATGGACGTATGTATGGATGGATGGACGTATGGATGGATGTATGGACGGACGTATGGATGGATGGATGGATGGATGGACGGACGGACGTATGGATGGATGGATGGATGGATGGACGTATGGATGGATGGACGTATGTATGGATGGTAGGGGTGTAACGGTACACAAAAATCACGGTTCGGTACGTACCTCGGTTTTAAAGTCACGGTTCGGTACGTACCTCGGTTTTAAAGTCACGGTTCGGTACGTACCTCGGTTTTAAAGTCACGGTTCGGTACGTTTTCGATACAGCAAAAAGTAAGAAATGCCAGAGAAATTTCTTATTTGTTAAAAGAAAAAATATTTTCTAAATAATTGTGAGTTTTCCTACATCTTGAAACTTTCAGGTTTATAAATGGGTGTCATCTTTGAAGGATGAACAAATAATTTTTTGGTCATCACATTAAAAATAACATTTTATGAAGAGTTCAGATGCAAAAGCCATTTGAAATTTTCTTTATTTTTATCAAGCTTGTATATTTAAGTTCAGTAATTTCACTTAAATGGCAATGAAGATTACCTATTAATTGTCATTTGAGTGAAATTACTGAACTTAAATATACAAGCTTCATAAAAATGATCATTCTAGAAGAAAATTTCAAATGGCACTTAGAGGCTTTTGCATCTGAACTCTTCAAATATTTATTTATATAATATTTGAGTTTTGAAGTGTTGGAAAAAGATGTGTGAAGTACTTGAAAGCATTTCACTATTCCAGCCAAACTGGTTACAGTTATGGTGAATGTTGCTGGTCTGTGGACGTAAAGTATTACTAACTTAGTTCATTCACGGCACAATATTTCTCCTGGTGTCCACGTCAGCGCTGTTTGATATAATAGAGATCTACGGTTAATAACGGAGAAATGTGAATGCTTCTCACTAGATCTCGCAGCGATGTTATTACTGCAGTGGCGAACTCAAATGTTTTCTTCACTTGATCTTAGCGCTGTGTAGACAGTGTCGCTTGATCGAGATCGGCTCGCGCTGCACAGATGTTGCTGGTCCGAACTCCGAACTGATAAACGATCCGTGAAGCACATGAGTAGCGCAGTTTCGTTCCGCTTTCTTTACGCTTGTCATTTGATGTTGTGCAACACAACGTAGCGCGAATTTTGTCGGTAGGAAAAATGGTCCAAGGAATCGTTCGGTTTGTATGCGTACCGAACCGGAAGCCTCGAACCGAAACGGTTCAATACGAATACATGTACCGTTACACCCCTAATGGATGGACGTATGGACGCATGTATGGATAGACGTATGGATGGATGGATGGACGTATGGATGGATGGACGACGTATGGATGGATGGACGTATGGATGGATGGATGGATGGACGCATGGATGGATGGATGGATGGATGGATGGACGTATGGATGGATGGATGGATGGACGCATGGATGGATGGATGGATGGATGGATGGATGGACGTATGTATGTATGGATGGATGGACGGACGTATGGATGGATGGACGTATGGACGACGTATGTATAGATGGATGGACGGACGTATGGATGGATAGACGTATGGATGGACGTATGGATGGATGAATGTATGGATGGATGGATGGACGTATGGACGACGTATGGATGGACGGACGTATGGATGGATGGATGGATGGATGGACGCATGTATGGATGGATGGATGGATGGATGGATGGACGTATGGACGACATGTATGGATAGACGTATGGATGGATGGATGGATGGACGTATGGATGTATGGATGGATGGACGGATGGATGGACGGACGGACGGATGGATGGATGGATGGACGTATGGACGACGTATGTATGGATAGACGTATGGATGGATGGATGGACGGACGGATGGATGGATGGATGGACGTATGGACGACGTATGTATGGATAGTCGTATGGATGGATGGATGGATGGATGGACGTATGGATGGATGGATGGATGGATGGACGTATGGATGGATGGATGGATGGACGGACGTATGGACGTATGGACGACGTATGGATGGATGGATGGACGGAGGGACGTATGGATGGATGGATGAATGGACGGACGGACGGACGGACGTATGTATGGACGTATGGATGGATGGATGGACGGACGGACGTATGTATGGATGGATGGACGTATGGATGGATGGATGGATGGACGTATGGATGGATGGATGGACGCATGTATGGATGGATGGATGGATGGACGGACGGACGTATGGACGACGTATGTATGGATAGACGTATGGATGGACGTATGGATGGATGGATGGATGGATGGACGTATGGACGACGTATGTATGGATAGACGTATGGATGGATGGATGGATGGACGTATGTATGTATGGATGGATGGATAGATGGATGGACGTATGGACGACATATGTATGGATAGACGTATGGATGGATGGATAGATGGATGGACGTATGGACGACGTATGTATGGATAGACGTATGGATGGATGGATGGATGGATGGACGTACGGATGGATGGATGGATGGATGGATGGATGGACGTATGGACGACGTATGTATGGATAGACGTATGGATGGATGGATGGATGGACGTATGGATGGATGGATGGATGGATGGACGTATGGATGGATGGACGTATGGATGGATGGATGGATGGACGGATGGACGGACGTATGGACAACGTATGGATGGATGGACGTATGGATGGATGGATGGACGGACGGACGGACGGACGTATGTATGGATGGATGGACGGATGTATGGACGGACGTATGTATGTATGGATGGACGCATGTATGGATGGATGGACGGATGGATGGATGGACGGACGTATGTATGTATGGATGGATGGACGGACGTATGTATGTATGGATGGATGGATGGATGGATGGACAGACGTATGGATGGATGGATGGATGGATGGATGGATGGATGGATGGATGGATGGATGGACGTATGGATGGATGGATGGATGGATGGATGGATGGATGGAAGGATGGATGGATGGACGGACGTATGGATGGATGGATGGATGGATGGACGGACGTATGTATGGATGGACGTATGGATGGATGGATGGATGGATGGATGGATGGATGGATGGATGGACGGACGTATGTATGGATGGACGTATGGATGGATGGATGGATGGATGGATGGACGGACGTATGTATGGATGGACGTATGTATGGATGGACGTATGTATGGATGGACGTATGGATGGATGGATGGATGGATGGATGGATGGATGGATGGATGGATGGATGGATGGACGGACGGACGGACGGACGTATGGAAGGATGGATGGATGGATGAATGTATGGATGGATGGATGGACGTATGGAAGGATGGATGGATGGATGGATGTATGGGCGTATGTATGTATGGATGGATGGATAGCAAAGAGTAACAGAGTGATGTAAAGTGACAGCTGGCACAACATGAACAAACTGTAACTGGCAGAAGAGGAAATATCTTTCTCCCCACAGCCACTCTTGATGATCTCTCCTGTGTTTGTTTGCGAGGCCGTTCGATCTGTGAGTATTTGTAGACGTCTGGCTGTGGTCGAGATGACACTGGAATGTCTTTATGTGCCACTACAAAGCCGTACAGAAGAGCGCCTCATCCCAGCCCGGTTAGCGGTTTAGACAGACGCTACGGGCGGCTCGCACTATTGTCAATAAATCTGTTTGTGAGTGCCTCCGTTTTTCAAAAACCCAAATGAAGATGTGTCTTTTGGGGTCAGACCCGATGTTGTTTTTAGACTTCTGCGCCTTTGTGAGATAAAAATACCCAGCGGAGATGATAGACTGTGTTGGACGGTCTCTGGATGGTAAACAGAGCTGGCATCGCTGGCCAGAGATAATGATTAGCTTTACGCGAGACGCTAAACGCTTCAGGAGGACTGAGGACAACTCTTTTACAGGGGAGGATTGTGGGATTGCAGAGGCTAACGGCTGGATCCAGACATTATTGAACAGTTTTCCTCGTTTTCTTTTTGTTGCAAGGTCACACATCCTCCTCTAGTTTATATATCTTTCAAAAGCTCCATGCAGTGTCGTTTTCTTTATGTATATATTTATGGGAAATGGATTTGTTAACTTTAGGTGCTCAGGCGTAGAGTTTGCATATTTACAGATGTACACTGCCGGTCAAAACTAATATTGTGTATAATATTGTGAAATATTATTACAATTTAAAATAACAGTTTTTTACTTTAATATATTTTAAAGTGTAATTTATTCCTGTGATTAAAGCTGAATTTTCAGCATCATTACTCCAGTCTTCAGTGTCACATGATCCTTCAGAAATCACTCTAATATGATGATCTGATGCTCAAGAAACAGTTATTGTTATCAATGTTGAAAACAGTTATGTAAAAAAAAATCTAGGATTCTTTGATGAATAGAAAATTCAAAAGAACAGCATTTATCTGAAATAGAAAGCTTTTGTAACATTATACACTACCATTCAAAAGTTTTAAGGGGTGGAGAAATAAAATAAATCAATACTTTTATTCATCAAGGATGCATTAATTCATTAATCAAAAGTTACAGTAAAGACATTTTTATAACGCTACAAAATATTCTATTTCAAATAAATGAAATAGAACTTTCTATTCATCAAAGAATCCTGAAAAAAATGAGTTTTCAACATTGATAATAATAATTAATGTTTTTTTGAGCAGCAGATCATCATATTAGAGTGATATCTGAAGGATCATGTGACACTGAAGACTGGAGTAATGATGCTGAAAATACAGCTTTGATCACAGGAATAAATTACACTTTACTAGATATTCACATATAAACCAGTTATTTTAAAGTGCAATAATATTTCGCAATATTACTGTTTGTTTTGTATTTTTAATCAAATAAATGTAGCCTTGGTGAGCAGAAGAGACTTCTTTTAAAAACATTAAAAATCGTACCGATCCCAAGCTTTTGACCGGCAGTGAATATGATGACTTTATTGATTGTCTATTGAAAGTGATTTTCGAGCGTACTCAGTTTACAGACACGGCCACTGAGCGCCTGACCTCTGACCTTTAGGACGGCATTACGCATGACTCTTCTGCTCCAGTGTTCGTTTACTGTTGGGTTCCTGTCATGGGTTCCTCCACTCCTCTGTTTTTCTCACTCTTTCCATCGCCTCTGGTTTTGATTGACACACACCAGCCCTTCTGCACGATGACATCATGACTCTGCTGATGCGCCAGGTGCTGATGTCACGCTCCTGCCGGCTGGCTCGGTTTCACGTTGGGATTTCCGCTCGGTTGAGTGGGATGAAGGGTTAGAAGGGTCCCACGGGAATCTTCCCACATGCTGGAGGTTTATTCGGGAGGGGTCGCAGTGCATCCATGTTTATGTCCCAATTTGCATACTTTCACAACACACTGGTTTCATGTTTTCTGAGTTTGTAGTAAGACAGTATACCAGTGTTAGGACATATATCACATCATAACATTGGATAATACAGATCTCATATTCTCATACTGGAAAAGGAAAAGCAATATACATATAAATGTCTGCCTTTTTCAACTTAAAATACTTAAAATCCCCCTGTAGTCAATAATTATATCCCTTAAAACTCATCTTTGATCACCGAAATTACATATTTAAACGTTTTTTTTTCCTTGAAAAAATAATTCCTCATGCCTTAAAAAATCTTGAATGTAACTCGACACCCTTGCCTCATTTAGTATGCGTGGTTCTATGAATATGCAAATGAGCCCCGCCTCCACTCACTCACTCAGCTCAGAGATCCACTGGTTGACGATCACACGTTGATCTGATTGGTTACAAGGTCGTTTGTGACATCAGAAACACCAGCGATTTCAAACCGTGTTTTTGAGACTGTCTTTGGTTCACTGCAGTTTTAAGCAGAAAATACTCAGCAATGCTGTCGACTTATGAACTTACACATGGTTTGTCTTAAACCACATACGTAAAAAAGCATCTTAAAGCATATTGTCTTAAAACATATAAACAATATTAAACGCTTGATTTTCACCACAGGGGGACTTTAAATAAATCTCAATTCTACAATTGTGCATATATAGTGTGTGAATAAGCTGGGCAAATGTTACATCACCTAATTAATATTCATGAGCTATGCTGATGAGTTTTATAATGTGAGCGCCTGCCACTTTAAAAATGTTTCAACATTCTCTCTCTCTGTCATCAATGTGCCTTTTGGTCTTCATTGATAAGGAAACTATTAGTCAAATGCGCGCCCACATGCTAGGAAGAGGAAGTCGCCTCTTTAACATCAGAGAGCCGCTGCAAACTGAACTTACTTCATTCACTCATTGCTGTATTCAGATAGAAGAAGAACGACTTCATTTGAATCCATTGAGTTTATCAGGGGATAGTTGCATGGAGCAGATTGCACATCATCAGCTACTTATAGTTAAATATTTGGACATTAAATGTGTCTATGCATTTGGCAGATGCTTTTATCCATTGCATTCAAGGTTTACTTTTTTTTTTATCAGTGCTTGCATTCCCTGGGAATCGAACCCGTGACCTTGGCATTACTAGAGTTTAAAGCAGTGCAAATGAGAAAAACAGTATTCCGTGAAAGACTAAATAAATTAGTTTAAATGAGAAGTGTTACGTCTGGAATCACAGCCATTCAGAAATGCATTTCTAAGAGGTTGCCGAGAGAACAGTGACAGCGCTGAAATCTCCATTGGGATTTATTGAATGAATGTCTCAGTCACATTTGCCTGTTTTACACACGACTGTCTCTGTTTCTCTACAGTCTCACCCGTTGTCTCTGTGTAACACCAGTGAAGATGAGCGTCAGGAACCCGATTTCATCAGCATCGTCAAACTCGAGAGTCCCGAGAGCAACGTGCCGCAGTGCCAACCTCTGCTGGATAAAGTAAGACACACTCACACACACTTTTTCCAGGATTTTCCAGGTTTTCCAGGATTCTTGAACCAGAAAGCATCATAATGTTGTTTTTCGCTTTCTTTCCTCTCTTGCCCTTGAATTAAATAGGCTGTTTGAATTATGTACATGTAAATGAGCTCTGTTGTGATTGGCTGTGTAACCGTTTTTATTTTAGTCAACAAATAGCAACACTGATATTAATGAGCTTATGGTTTAGGGAAGCATTATATATCAGCCATTATATCGGTATCGGCCGATACATGTTCATTTTCAATGTTATCGTTATCGGCCCAATAAGAAAATGTGGTCGATATTTTAAAGCTGATAAATAATGTATTATTTCCTCCAGCTGAGACACTTCAGATGCGCACTGTTCAACATAATGGTTTCGAATTGCTTGAAATATGATTGAAATCACTTCAAAAAAGGAAAATACGGTTAAAGTGCAACATAAGTCTGTCATATCGGCTACATAAAATTATAATGAGAACATCATTATAATTGTGTGCTTGAGCGATGGATTTTAATGTGAGACTTTTGTTTTGTAATCAGGCTCTCAAAAATCATATAAAAACTTGGATTTAGATTTATCAGCCAATATATCGGTTATCGGCTTTCAAATATAAAGAGTTATCGGTTATCGGTGCATCCCTATTATGGTTGTGATGTCATAATTCTACAAGATGTTTTTGCTACTTAGTAGAGCTGCGCAATTAATCGTTAAAAGATCGCGATCTCGATTCAAACACCCATGTGATGTTATTCCTAGATGACAACGATTCGTCTGTCTATTAATCACACAGTATCATAATTTCTGTTACATAAATTCAAATTATCACAGTAAATCACCAAAATAGAGTAAATCACCTTTTGAATGTAACTTGACACCTCAAATAAAGATTGTATCAATTGCGTTGTTACACCAGTAGGTGGAGACAAGTGTATTTGTCATTGAATCATTCATTCAAGAGATTCGTTCAAAAACGCTGATTCATCCAGTGAACTTTATGAGTGAGTCATTGAATCATTCACTCAACCCTTTTTTAAGTAATGAATTCAAATTAAGCCATTACCATTTAGTCAGAAGCTGTGGTAAATAACATGTTATTTTGTTTAGTTGTCTATTTAGAATCGGCGAAGATTCGTGATCTCTATTTTAAACGAAAAATTGTGATTCTCTCCTAGTTATGAAACCGTAAACGCTTTGTTTTTGCAAAAGTATTAATAACTTTGCACCTGGCCTGCAGTGTGCCTCTATTGCGTACTCGTATAGGTAGGTGTTCTGAATGGAGCTTTGTGTTGTGTATTTGTGAGTGTGTGAAACGGGACAGAGGGTTCCCATCGCCCTCGCCCTGGTTCCTCGTCCCGCTCTCGCTCCCTGTGCCAGGCAGATTGTTGGCATCCAGAGACTCGGGCACTCGTGGCA
>JARWKJ010000004.1:3633794-3641294 GCA_029959095.1 Rhinichthys osculus
TTCCTACTTTTTCATATTGAAATTTGTATCGCAGTTTTGCATCCTATTTGCTGTCTCATTTCAAATTCAGGACTTTAACAGAGAATTAAATCTCAATTCAATTCAATTCTGAACGGAGCACAACTTTGGTCTCTATATAGGCAGCATGCTAACCAAAATAGAGCTAATGTCTATTTTGTATTGAATTGAACCTATTTTCTGATACGTTCGGCACTGAATAACTCGACTACCAATTCGCCAAGTTTGTCACAATGTATTCTAGGATTGGCTTCTCCAATAAGGATACGTCACGTGATGCTGCCTTTCATTTAGGCCCAATCAAGGTTCAGCAGTGTCGCTGTGATGTCTGAAATGTTGCCTAGCTAGGCAGATCACTAGGTTTAGAAGAGAGCTAAAGAGGGTTTATTCGGTGCTGCATGTGTCCGTCACACCCTGAACGTCACGCTGTCTGTCTGAACCAATCAACACACAGCCAGACTGTCTCAAGGTAATCAGAGTTAATAAGCTGTCTCAAGCAAACCGCACACAGTCCTCCTTCCATTCTTTCCCTTTAGCGCCTGTTTATGTCTTTTCCTTGCTAACAACATTGGCCTCGATGGATTACTGCTGTGGATCCAACTTTGTTTAGTGAACATCTGAAGGACTTTAATGGAAACAAAACGTTCTATTACAGTCGTTCTGGATTGTCTCTCAGAAAGCCGACGGTATAAATACACAGAAGACCAGGCTAAATTGAGGGGTTTTGGTGTTCTGATGGTGGCGATGTTTAGTTTTGTGTACGGTCACAGAACACACATCATTTCACTGTTTACATCATATTGTGTTTCCCAACAGCGCAGCAGTGTGATTCTCATGGGCTTTATTCAAATGTGCAATTAGTTCCTTGTTTTAGTAAATTGTATTAGTTTTATTTTTTGTGTATATCTGTATAGTTAAAAAAAATTATTCCGTTTTATTAATATATATATATATATATTAGGGCTGTCAAATGATTAATCACGATTAATCACATCCAAAATAAAAGTTTTTTTTACATAATATATGTGGGTGCACTGTGTATAATTATTTTGTATATATATAAATACACACACATGCATGTATATTTAAGAAAAAAATATTATTTATATATGAAATATTTATATATAATATAATTTATATATAAATCTATACACAGTATATACATGAAAATATTTCTTAAATATATACAAGCATGTGTGTGTATTTATATATATATAAAATAATTATACACAGTGCACCCACATATATTATGTAAAAAAAACTTTTATTTTGGATTTTATTTTATAAATTGGATTTTACTTTTATTTTATATTTGATGTCAGTTAACATTTATTATATGTGTGTGTGTGTGTGTGTGTTTAAAATAGTAACTTAAAACAAATATATATCATCACAGTATCATCACAGCAATGATTGTGTGTGTCTAATGTATATATATTATTTTTTAATTTACCATTTATTTTACACACACAAACACACACACATATATATATATATATATATATATATATTTGATATACATTTTTTATATTTGATTTCAGCTAACATTTATTTTATTTATATATACATATATATGTGTGTGTGTGTAAAATAAATGGTAACTTAAAACAAATCAACTTTTTGTATATGTACACTACCGTTCAAAAGTTTGGGGTCAGTGAGAATTTTATTTTTATTTTTTGGAGGAAAGAAATCAATACTTTTATTTATCAAGGAATAATTAATTTGATCGAAAGTGACAGTAAAGAGATTTATAATGTTACAAAAGTCTTTTGAACTTCCTATTCATCAAAGAATCCAAAAAAAAAAACAAAAAAACTGTACAACTGACAGACCAACAACTGTTTCAACATTGATAATAATAATAAATGTTTCTTGAGCATCAAATCCTCATATTATACTGATTTGTGAAGGATCATTTGACACTGAAGACACTGACACTGGTGATGCTGAAAATTCAGCTTTGATCACAGGAATAAATTACACTTTACTATATATTCACACAGAAAACAGCTGATTTACACTGGAATAATATTTAATACTATAACTGATTTTTGTTGTATTTTTAATCAAATAAGCGCAGCCATGGTTAGCAGAAGAGAATTCTTTTAAAAGTATTTAAAATCGTACCGACCCCAAACTTTTGAACGGTAGTGTATATATACTGTATATATATATAATCACAGCAAGTATGTTATTTTATATATATATATATATATATATCCATATATTTACACACACACATTTTTTATATTTTATTTCAGTTTAACATTTATTTTATTTCAAATAACACACTTTTTATAGTTTTACTTTTATTAATTTAGTTGTGTATTTTGCCATTTTTGATTCGTTTTCTTATTAGATTTTATAAATTTTTCTTAATTTTTTTATTATTAATTTTTACATTTAAATGTAATAATTAAAAAAAAAATACATTTTTACAATTGTATAAATTTTTATTTCAATTTCACTTTTTTTAGTACATAAGTTAGCTACACTATCTTTTACTCAGTGCTTGGTTAGCGTTAGCTCTTAGTTAACTGTAATAACCCAGTTACATATGAACTCTCGTGACTGAGATGTTGCATTGCAACTTCCTGTATTTGCATCGCAGATCAATCAAATGCAGATATCGCTGTGAAGAAGACATGGACTCTGACGACAGGGACAGTTCATCCTTTAATGCCAGTTTCCGAGCAGTTGCTAAATATCCTCTGCAGGAATGAAGGTTTAGTGTAAGTGCTGTTTTGGCACCAATAGCAGATATAAAGGCACTTGTTTCCTGGTTGCACCGTGGTGGAGAACGTACGTCCCTTTCATGAAGCGTCCCAGTCTGGACTAGTCCAGCGATGCTTGTCTCGGTATGAAAAGAGTTCCAAATATTTACCCAAAACTCCTCATAGTCTCCCACACAATCCAAACATCCCCTGCGTCTCGGGTTCGGCGGTCCACGCCAAACCATCAAAGGCAGAAGCCTCGGATTCCAGCTCATTGTGATTCCCAAAAGACGTGGTGACTTTATATTTGTTCAATGCTTAATCCACAAAGCGCTGTTTTCATATGGAATGAAAGGAGCGAGTGTTTCTCTGTGGGAACGTGAGTCAGAGTGAACAGGAAGAGACAGGACCCGTGCCTCGACTTGCTGGACGTTTCTCAGAGATGCCCCTCTTTTCACCGAAACACTCCCTTGGCCCACATCTAATCCTGTGTGCTTTTAAAAGGATGGAGAAGTGAAGACAGGAGAGTGTGTGTTGTTGGATGTACGAGAGTTGTGATGTCACTGATGAGGAGTATCGGAGCTGCAGGAGATGTTTACTAATAATAATAATAATAATAATGCATTTTATTTAAGGCGCCTTTCAAGAAGTAGCGACAATAACATTGACAATTAATGATAAATAAGGGAAAGCTACATTACAAACAAAAATTTCATTAAAAAAGTACTAGATTTGAGTGCGCACAGTAACAAAGCACATCTGAATTAATGAGTTTTAAGTTTGACTTTAAATTGAGAATTATGGATAATAATTTATGGATGATTATCAGAAAGTCTGCGCTGCTTCTTTCTATACACTGACATAAGACAGAAATATACAGATATTTTTGGTATTTCTGCTAAAAATATGACAAAGCTGCTTGTATTTCGTTTTTTTTTTTTTGTGATATATAAAATGAATTCAAATGTATTTTAAAATCACACAGTTATGTTCTCGATCCCAGAACTGTATATTTCTAGGCATAAACAGAAAATATTGAAGAAAAATTAAGAGTTTACACCTTGATTTTTATGCTTTTTTTTTAGCTTTTTAATGTATTTTAATATATTAGAAATAATTTATTAATTTAAATACTATTTTAGTTTAGTTTATCTTAATATCATGTGGTTTGTGTAGCATTTTAATTTATATTAGTTTGATTATTTTAATATATTAATAATTTATTCATTTAAATGCTATAGTTTAAATCTTGCTTTTGTTATTTAGCATTTTAATTTATATTAGAGTTAAATTGCTTTAATATATTAAAAATTATTTCTTTATTTAACGGCACAATATTTTAAGAATTTTCATGTATTAGTAGCTTTTTTATTGATTTTACAGCTTGTAACGATACAGTAATAAACAATAGTTTTTTAATGACTGTATTGTGTTACTAGGAAAACTTATCTGGTGTTTGTCATTTGTTCAGGCAATTTTAATGTTTTATTAAAATATATAGTAAGTAAATGAGTTCATAAGTAAATGAACAACATCTAGTTGATTTTTAAATGATCTTAGAATGCATAGATTAGACTTTAAGGGTTAAAAAACATAAAATACTTTTAAAGCAAAACTTTTCAAAGTGGCTTAATATGCATATTTTAAGTAAATGTAATGAATCCTTTTTCACAGCATCAGTGCAGCATCTCAGATGATTTGTTGAGCAATGTTTAAGTTCATTTAGAGACTTCTGAGAACTCTTCCTGTGAAATTACTCATGCAATCACGAGTGAAGTGGAGTTTGTGTAGAATTGTTTGCTTTCACATGAGCAGAGGAAGTCAGACTCTAGGAGAAACATCTATTAAGGAGATCTGATTGGTGATTGGTCTGTCCTCTGGGTTCGGCTCTGATGTGCATGTTTGTACATGCGTGTGTGTGTGTGTGTGTGTGTACAGTGTGTTTGCGTGACCAGCGCTGAGCGTCAGGAAGTATGTTAAAGAGGGAAATCCTCAAACACACGTGTAAATCTCTCAGTTCCAGTGTGTTTCTCTCAACACAACATGAATCACACCTCAAACCGATGCCTTTATCTGTTTACTGGCATGTTCTCTCACTCCATCTTTCTTTGTGTTATTTGACATGGGCGTTCAGTGGAAAGGGTCGGTATGTCATCAGACTCTCTAATAGATCATATATAATGCACAGCACATACATCATACACTGCATACTATTTAAAACAGTGTTTGTGTAGCAGTATGCATTACACAACAGGTGTTTTACACATGAACTGTCTGCAGATTAAAGCATCGGATAAATTAATACATGTAGCATACTACTGTTGCTCTAGTTTAGAGTATTCCACAACGAATTCATCCAAATCATGAGTAATACATATTATTGTATATGAATAATAACAAAATTATTCATATACAAAATGATTCAACACCCCAAAATCTAATTTTGTAGAGAATCCTTTACTTTTTATATAAAAAAAAAAAAACATTGTCTGTAAGTACGTATGTATTATATAATATGGACTTACAGACATAATATATATAATATTATATAATTGAAATATTGTCTTTTATGTTTATTTTACTGTGTATTATGTCTCTTTGTGTGTATCTTTGCTGTTTTAATTGTTTGTACAGCGCTTTGAGATGTACATTTAAAGGCGCTATAGAAAATGAAGGTTATTATTATTATATTAAGTGTTGTTAAAATGTTCCCAAAGGCTTAATTGTGTTTTACCTCAAATTTATTTTGTAACTCATGATTAGGGGTGTGTGTGATACATACAGGTGAAACTTGGAAAATTAGAATATGGTGCAAAAGTGCATTTATTTCAGTAATTCAACTTAAAAGGTGAAACTAATATATTATATAGACTCATTACATGCAAAGTGAGATATTTCAAGCCTTTATTTGTTATAATTTTGATGATTATGGCTTACAGCTTATGAAAACCCCAAATTAAAAATTTGAATATTGTGAAAAGGTTTTCATATCTGTAAGCCATAATCATCAAAATTATAACAAATAAAGGCTTGAAATATCTCACTTTGCATGTAATGAGTCTATATAATATATTAGGTTCACCTTTTAAGTTGAATTACTGAAATAAATGAACTTTTGCACCATATTCAAATTTTTCGAATTTCACCTGTATATAATTTACTACAATAATATTGCGTTTGTGGTTTTACCATATGTGCGATCTGACATTATCAAGTATGTCCCACAAATAAAAGCATACCTAGAGAGAGCACATGTACGTGGGTTAGACTAGTGCATTTACTGCACGCTTTCACTGTATGATTTACTCTATTAAAATGCATTTATAATGCCCTCAATATTCAAGATAAGGGGCAAAAATACCCCTGTATGTCATTTATATTTATATTATTTGATATAGTTAACATCACACGAAGAGTGCTGTTTCATGGTTAGAAATGTGATTTTTCATGATTTTATACAACAGTTCAATAAACAAGAAGTTAAAATTAAATGACTTACATTTTAGACAAAATATTGCCTGTTTTTGCTTTATTTCGCCATGGTTCCAAACAA
The DNA here is from genome assembly GCA_029959095.1 of Rhinichthys osculus. NCBI lineage: Eukaryota > Metazoa > Chordata > Actinopteri > Cypriniformes > Leuciscidae > Rhinichthys > Rhinichthys osculus. The sequence goes on from JARWKJ010000004.1 coordinate 3,640,083, forward strand.
AACCACAGGAATGTTTTGTGTGTCTGAGCAACACAAAACAACAGTGTTTCGTTTCTGGATGAACGAATCGGTTGAATGAATGATTCAATGACTCACTCATTAAGACAGTCAGGTTCGTAGATTTCCATAATAAAGGCTAGATGTCTTACGGCGGAGTCTCTATCGTCATCACCGGCGGCCATCTTGTCACAGGCAAGCGTTCTGGCGGGCTCTGTGGTGCCTGATGTAAGATGAGTGATCAGCACGAACACAAATACTCTTATCTCGCTGAAATCTTGACGGATTTACAAACGGTTTGGTTTCTTACAAACGTTATTAACGTGGCTATTATTCTGGATGATTATTTATTGATACACTTATTATTCATAACTCAATGTATGCATCCACACAAAATATGAAGAATTTCAAAAACTTTGGGAGTCAGCAAAATATCGTCTAATTATCGAGAAAATCCCAGAAAATATCGAGATATCATTTTTTTTGGTCAATATCGACGCACAGCCCAACTCATGATATGTTAAACATAATAAAACTATACTATATCATCTTCCTCTTTGGCTTTTTGTTGTAACTAAGGCATATAAACTATATAAATGTAGTTGTGTATTGTGTGTTGCTGTTGCGTCCGTCTCTCATCTGCTCTCTTTCCAGCGCTTTCTACGGGCTGATGTTATCAGTGTGTGTGATAAAGAGAAAAGAAAGGGCTTTTGTAGGCCGAACCTCCCTCATCATCAATCCATCAGAGAGAGAGAGAGAGAGAGAGAGAGAGAGAGAGAGAGAAAGCGTTTTGATTGGTGAAGGAATGCATTCATATGGCCGTATAGGAAGTGTGTGTGTGTGTGTGTGTGTGTGTGTGTCTTTTATGTTAAGTCTGTCAGGGTGTGTTAGTTGCGTTTGATAAGTTTTAGGTTTCTCCATGCCGGTCTCTTTCACTCGTTCAGGTCTTTGTGAGGAGTGTGTATGTCTGATTGTGTGTGTGTGTGTGTGTGTGTGTGTGTGTTTTGGCCCATTTGTCGCTGGGCAACAGTGTGTGCAGTTGTTGTGGATTCCAGCGATGCATCTGTTGTGTTTGAAGCTCAAGGTCGGCCCAGCGGGCGATAAGTCTTCTGTTGTTGTTACTCACACTATGTCGCACACTTTGTGGGATGTGTTCCCATTGGAACGGGCTCTTCTCACATGGATGAGAACACAAGAGCCTACATCTCCTCTCTG
>JARWKJ010000004.1:3646294-3658794 GCA_029959095.1 Rhinichthys osculus
TGAAATTACATCAGCGTGATAAAAACTACAGTAAATGACAGAAACCATATTTGGAAAAATGATTTTGAAGTGTAATTTAATTGTTTAGTTGGTCTCACGTGCCGTTGAATAACACGGGGAGGCGGTGCTTATGAGCTGTACTGGGACCGGCCACCGGGGGGCGATCAAGACGCTTGGGCTTCACTTTTCAGGGCTTGTGCGGCACGCTTGGTCCAACCCCGTAAGACTTTCGTTCATCTTCTAAACACAAATGAAGATATTTTTGATTAATCAGAGAGCCTGTCAAGGACGCTTGTCTAAAAGTACGGGGAAGCTTGTTGACGCTTTGAACGCTCTAACGTTGCAGAGAGAATAGAAGTGTCACAACATGAAATGTAATAAACAGAAAAAAAACGAGCAATACATTGAAGAAACCTTTTATAATGACAGCCTTTTTATAACCGTTTTGGTCACATTTGGTCGGGGAAAAAAGAATAGTTAGCTATTATTATTATTATTATTTGCATTAGGCTATAAAATGGTGTCACCGTGAGCAAATGAATTGCATTCCCGCTTTAAAACGAGCGTTCGTAAATATTTCAAATAGAAGTTGCGCTCATGCGGTCCCTATAAGCAAACAACGTCATGTCATAAATGATAGGAAACCTATCACGGCGATTATTAGCTTCTCTTCCATTTTCTCGGAAGTAATGTTTTGGTAGGAACGAAAGTTTACATCGTGTGTTTCTCCGGAATCAGCCGGCGCGAAGGACGCCTATATTCCGATTGGTTGCTGGTGTTTTGCCGCTGATCCACGTCATAGTTAATTTCCATAAAGTTGAGCTTCTTTCAACTTTCTGATTGACGCTCAAAACGCCCAAAACGCGACGCCAATGGATTTGACGCTCCTTGCAGCTGAGAGAAGCCAGCTTCCATTGAAAGTGAATGACTTCCGGACGCTTTGGAAGCTCAAGTCGGCGGCGGTGTGAACGTACAGTAAGGGATTGAAACTGGCCGGCCCAGAAAAGTTATTAAAGACATCGTTAAAATAGTCCGAGTGACTACAGTGGCTCAACCTTAAGTTTATCAAGCGACGAGAATACTTTCTGTGCGCAAAAAACAAACAAAAATAACGACTTTATTCAACTATTCATTTCCTTCTCTGTGGGCCTCGAGTGAGTTCTCGTAGTGTAACAGCGCAGCGCTTCTGCGTTGTACGTCACACACATCACACACACACACATGACCAGCGTCGGCCAATAGTGAGCCTGCGTGTGACGTACAACCCAGAAGCGCTGCGCTGTTACACTACGTGTACATTTTGGGGTGAACTATCCCTTTAAGACCTAAAGCCCTAAATTAAGTGTAAGCTAATGTTTGGGGACATACAGTACACTACCATTCTTTTTATTTTTATTTTTTTAGTTATTCGATAGGGATTGGAATGCACATTAATGAACATCTGCATTGAAGCAACAAAAACAGACGTAAACATACCGGATTATAGCCACTGGGCTAATTTACATCTGTAGTCCCTATAGACAAATTAGAGATTATATCATACAAAATGACAGAAATGAATAAGTACAAGCAAAATAAAAGAAGAATCACTTAATGGTCCACAAGACTGGTTTGCTTTAAGCCACACTTTGAAAGTATTAAAAAATATTTATGCTTTTGTTCAGTAAACATGCATTGAATTGATCAAAAGTGACAGTAAAGATATTTACTGTATGATGTTACAAAAGATTTTATTTCAAATAAATGCTTTGTATTAATCAAAGAATCCTGAAAAATTTATCATGGTTTCCTCAAAAATATAAAGCGGCACGACTGTTTTTACATTGATAATAATCATAAATGTTTCTTGAGCATCAAATCATCATATTAGAGTGATTTCTGAAGGATCATGTGACACTGAAGACTGGAGTAATGATGCTGAAAATACAGCTTTGATCACAGAAATAAATTACACTTTACTGTATATTCACATAAAAAAACAGCTATTTAAAATTTGTATAATATTTCACAGTTTTTACTGTATTTTTGATCAAATAAATGTAGTCTTGTAGTCAAAAACACATTTTTTGAAATCTTAAAATTGGCCCCAGATTTCTGAATGGCAGTGTTAACGGAAGTGTTTATTCAAAAAACATGCATCGAACGAAATATATGCATATTTGTAATTAAAATGTATCTTGACATTTGACTCAACTTTTCCAACACTAGATCCTATTGTTTCTGCAACAAAACAAAAAAAAAGACATTTAGACATTAAGGCTATGTTTTTGAAAGTTATTGACACAAACACATTAAATCATATTTTTTCAAATCTGATTCATTTGCTTTTTCAAATCTGATTTTCCTGTGTTTCTTTTTTGATGGTCACTGCAAGTCTTTTTCATTCTAGCGGTTTATTAAAGTCGTTCGACTTCATGAAATGCGTTAAATCTATAATGCACTGCAATGTGTCGACTAAAATATCCAGTTTATTCTCAGCTCTTCTCATCATCCGGCCAGGACGCTGAGCGATGTGCGGGTTACAGGACATATAACAGGGCGGTGCTGGGGATTTATAGCCGTGACTCAGACGTTCAGTCCTGACCAAACAGACTCTGTTCACCCTATAGCGACTGTTGTGTTTCCAGACGTCAATGGACAAATCTTGACATTTATAACACACTCGGAGTGTAAGTCACAAACACACGTCAGTTTGAGTTGCTGTGATGCACTAAAAGTGTGTGTGGCGAGTCTGTGTTTGCAGTTGATGGTTCATTTGTGAGGTTTTGGCAGTAGGGCTGCACGATATATCGAAATAAAACCGTCATCCCGACATAATGCTAAGTGCAGACTGCAATTTAATTAAGTTTATTCGCTACTGGCAAAGTGACGAGTTTCACTCCGTTTCCAGCAACCCGTCAATGATGTTTAATGTTTAACAATGAAGAAATTAAGACATAAATATTAGAATTGTAATTTTACAGTTGTACTATCAAATAAAAATATTTGTATTAACTCTTTCCCCGCCATCGACGGAATTTTCCAGCTTTCCGTGTCGCTAGGGGGCGCTATTACACATTTTCTGAAAGAGTGCTAAAAATCCAGATCAAAACACAGGAGAAGAAGAAGCAGAGACAAGATAAAGGCATTGCTTATTACAATTTTCTCAGCTTTTTGTTCAAAATGTTGCTTTTTTATGATCTTACCCACATTCAAGTGTTGATGCAAAAAGAATGCCTGAAGCTAAAATAAAAAGTTTATTATTATTATTATTTTATACTGAATTGGTCGAAAACAGTATAAATGTGGCCTATGGAGAAAACTGTTCATGATTTCTGAAAGAGGTTTATGTTAGTTCTTATAAAGAGTAAACCCAAGTGTAAACAACCAAATAATAAAAAATATAAATATATCATACAACATATATCATTAATATAACATAATATAAAAAAATATATCATTCAGCCCTAACAGGATGGCTCACAAAAAAAAAAAAAAATATTCCAGCTTTTAAAAATATTTTTATTTTGCACTCCCCAATAAAACCAATCCAGGCATTCTAGAGTAATTCTTTCCAAATATAGCTATAAAGTCATCTGGTGAATACTCCTGTGTTTATTCATATTGCAATATATATATATGTATATATATATATACATATAAATATATCATATAACATATAAGATATATCATAAAAAAACATAATATAAAAATATATCATTAAGCCCTAACAGGATGGCTCACACACAAAAAATCATATTATATATATATATATATATATATATATACAGTATTTAGTGTGTGTGTATATATAAATATAGCCTATATATATCAGTCTTAATGGAAATCAATGGCTTTCACATCCAATCATAAGTCCTGTAACTGTGTGTTTATTGAATCACCAGAGATGTATAAAAGTCATCTTTTTTAATTTCAATGTTTTCAACCATTAAAATATTGCATAGTTTCTTCAGCACCCCAAAAATGCACATGCACACTTTGGTCAGAGTGAATAGATGCGATTCAAGTGTTTGCATGCCTGTTTATCACGATTAAAACACCGCGTTATACAATTATTATGGTTGCTTTATGATTATGAGTGAAGGACTGCGGTGACGTGTCATTCCTGATGCTCATCATCATGGCATTATGAGTGTGTGTGTGCGCGTAGGGGATGATTCCTCAGTCGTGTGTTTAGTCAGTAAGTGATCAGACTGTGACCGGTGTGGGATCTGTCCCGACTCTAGTGTACACAAGTACTCCTGTGTTTACTTCTGCTGCAGTTCGTTTATCCACTAATGAAAGTGTGTGTTTAAGTTATAAAACTCAGTTCAAAGCGAGAGCTGATGCTGTAGAGCGTCGTGTTTGGATCAGGTGTGTATACACACACACACACGGTGGGAGTGATATCATTGGTTTCACAGCGTTGGATGTGCTCATATCCACATGAAACGAGCAGCTTATTAAAGTGGTATTCCTGGGCTCGGCTCTTCTGAGGAAAGACAAACTCGCTTTTAAAGCTGGAATTTCTGAATCGATTGCAAAAGGCAAACAAGTGAAGCCGGTGACACAGAGAGAGTGAGAGCTGAGGGAGATTTGGAAGAAACAAACACATTCCCAGTGCATGTTTAGGATTGGGAATGATTCTGAAATCAACGGTTTTATGATCATATGGAGCGTTTACTCCAGATTCGAGACCGTTTGACTGCAATTATCATTATGGATAGGATACCAAACATACATAACTTAACTCATTTCATCACAAACATTGGTCAATAAGTGTGTGTGTGTGTGTGTGTGTGTGTGTGTGTGTGTGTGTGTGTGTGTGTGTGTGTGTGTGTGTGTGTGTGTGTGTGTGTGTGTGTGTGTGTGTGTGTGTGTGTGTGTGGTGGGGGATTTGATAAGTTACAGCTTATATTAAACAAAATATTTGTTGATATAATTAATATAAACATTGTACACTACCATTCATAAGTTTGGGGTAAAATGGTTTTAATGTTTTTGAAAGGAGTCTTTTGTGCTCACCTGTGTTTATTTGATAAAAAAAATACAGAAATATTATTACAATGTAAAAAAGCTGTTTTTTATATGAATATATTGTAAAAATGTAATTTATTCCTGTGATCAAAGCTGAATTTTCAGTATCATTACTCCAGTCTTCAGTGTCAAATGATCCTTCAGAAATCACTCTAATATGAGGATCTGATGTATAAGATTATTTAATGAATAGACAGTTCAAAAGAATTGAAATAGAATCTTTCGTAACATTATAAATGCCTTTTCTGTCTCGTTTGAGCAATTTGATGTGTTCTTGCTGAGTGAAATCTTTCAAAAAAATGTTTTAGTGTAGGTGTATTATATTTTTTTCTTTCTCATTAGCATAATGTTTCTATTTATTTACACGAATATCCCCATAGGAATCCTAAGCTGCGTTATGTCTGTGTTTGAAGACATTGCAGTTCATTAATAATTATTTTTGTCATAGATCTCACATTTCTGTCTGTTTTATAAACATTATTTGATCTCCTTTGTAACACTCTTTTTAACGCTCTTAATGTGATAATATTTCTGTACTGTCAGATTGTTTTAGGAGGCACTGTAAGTCACAGAAACGCTGATGCATTGAGAGCATGCTGAATAAAGTCCTAGTTTTTGTTATTTTTGGAGCAAAATGTATTTTCGATGCTTCAACACACTCTAACTAACCCACTGATGTCACATGGACTACTTTGATGATGTCTTTATTTCCTTTCTGGACAAGGACAGTATACCGTACACACATTTACAATGGAGGGACCGAAAGCTCTCGGACTAAATCTAAAATATCTTAAACTGTGTTCTGAAGATGAACGGAGGTCTGACGGGCTTGGGACGAGTCATTAATGACATCATTTTTGGGTGAACTAACCCTTTAACATACACATGACTGTGGCTGCATCCATAATCGCATACTTCCCTACTATATAGTATGCAAAAAAAAACAGAGTGTGACAAAAGAGGTATGAGTGAATTCACAATGTAACTGACTCTGGAAGGTCACGTAATAATGACAACATGGCGGATGTAGTACGTCCGGATTACATTAATACTTATTGAGCAGTTGTGAAGTTATTACTCATTCAGAATAAGTGCTTGCTCACGAGGGAATGTGATTTGGGACGCAGCCTATATTCTCTGTGTTGTTTTTGCAGCCACAGCAAGCAGAGACATGTGTCACAGCACACACACACACACACACACATAGGACATTTAGGATCTTAGAGGAGATTTAGTCACACACCTTGCTATGAAAAAGACATTTCCCATTTTAGTCTTTCTCCTCTGGTCGTTCTCAAGCCTGGGCAAAACTTAATGTACAGTGTTACCGTAACGCTTGATGCAAAGCTTTAACATATTTAAACCCATTCCACAGATTTCTTCTCAGAATAAGCAGAGAATGGTGAAAAAGGCTGTCGATGTTCTGTGTGGGAACGGTTATTAGTGATCAAATGCTCTGGGTAGATCGGATCGGATTCACGGGTCTTATGGAATAACAGGATACGGATCAAAACAGGAATGTTTTCATGTGGCGAATGAAAGCACAGGAAGAAGCGGCTAATTACACTCTCTCGAGGCCGAGGTCACGCTGCAAACCCGGCATATCACAGTTTACCCTGTCAGGTGGAGCAGTTTACCACTGTAAACACATCCAGACTTTAAACGTTTAGTATTACCTGTAGTAGGAAGGTCTGCTTTGATCTAATATGATGTATAAATATTTACATTTAATGTGTATTTGTGTGTATGTGTTTATATATATATGTGTGTGTATACTGTATATATACAGTATGTATGACTAAAAAAATCTTTTTAAATGCATTCTATTTTAATATATTTGAAAATATACAACATATTTAGAGTAGAATTTTTTTGTTTCTTGAGCATCAGATCATCATATTAGAGTGATTTCTGAAGGATCATGTGACACTGAAGACTGGAGTAATGATGAAGAAAATTCAGCTTTGATCACAGGAATAAATTACACTTTACTATATATTCACATAGAAAACAGTTATTTTAGACTGTAATATTATATCACATTTTTACTGTTTTTTTTATCAAATAAAAGCAGCCTTGGTGAGCAGACGAAACTTCTTTTAAAAACATCATATGTGTGTGTGTGTGTAAGTGATACTTGCTGTAATAGATCAGCCCAATACAGAAGTTCATCTTAGGCAAGTGAAGTTATTCGAGTGTGTTTTATTCTCTGTGTGTGGCGAACTTCTATCGTCTGAGGGATTCTATCCGAGGGTTTTGTTTTTCAGTGGTTTTGGACGCGCTCCCTTCACCCTACCAAACACACACACACACATACTGTACCCACATACACACTCACACGCTCACTCAATCACACACACACTCACACAACATACACTCACACACACACTCACACACACACACACACACATACTGTACCCACATACACACTCACACGCTCACTCAATCACACACACACTCACACAACATACACTCACACACACACACACACACACATACTGTACCCACATACACACTCACACGCTCACTCACTCAATCACACACACACACACACAAACACTCACACACACACGTTGTATTTTCATGTTTTATAGGGACTTTCCATAGACATCATGACTTTTATACTGTAAAACTGTATATTATCTCTCCTTACATTAACCCGACCCCTAAACCTACTCATCTCTCTCACACACACACACACACACACACACACACTAACCTGACCCCTAAACCTACCCATCACACAAAACTTTCTGCATTTTTACATTTTCAAAAAACATCACGTAGTATGTCGGAAACCGATCAGATTTAGCAAGTGTGAACAGCAAAAAAAATCGGTAACACTTTATTTTTACAGTGTCCTTGTTACATGTTACATGTACTTACCGTAGTAATAACAGTAAATTATGCATAATTACATGCAACTAACCCTCAACCAAAGCCTAATCCTACCCTAACCCTATAGTAATACATGTAGTTAATTATTATTACTCAGTACTTAAATATATAATCACACTGTAACAAAGACACCTTAAAATAAAGTGTAACAAAAAAATCACATAAAATGCAATTCTTAAGTGTTTCATAAGTATTTTCAAATCGCTTTTCTGTAAATCTGTGTCAGTCTGACCGTGTGGTTTGATTCACGTAAAACCTAAACATGTCAGACTCAGAGATTGTTATAGGAAACATGCTGAAAGTCGCTTCAGAAACAAGCTTGTGTTGTTGCAAAGTGTCAGTCGAGCAGAAAATGTCAATATAATGGAGAAGGTGGAGACCAGCGGAGACGACACTTAAAGGGGTCATCGGATGCAAAATTGGTGCAATTATATGGTGTTTGCATATAAATGTGTCTTTGCAGTGTGTGAACACAATAACCATACAATGAAAAAAATCCTGTATTTGAACATTTTTTAATTCTCAAAAAGGTGAGCAGTTGCAAAGGGGTTGCGGTGAACGGATATGTTTTTGAGGAGGTAAAAAGTGTGTTGTTTTACACAATCATTGAGGAATTTTAACCAAAGTATGTTACAAACTCTACATGAAGAGCCTAAAGAATCAGACCAACTTGTGGAAAATGGGCATCCGATGACCCCTTTAACCTGTTAAGTGTCACCCCCCTTTTTTTAATAGACATGAAAATGCACATTTCGAACTTAAATGGTTGTAATTCAAGAATGCTGTGGAATATAGACGTAATTTTAAAGAAGACATTTGGCAGATTTTTGTAGAAGTGAAATAAATTAAGAAAGTGAAACAGAAAAAAAGTTATAGAATGTGTTTTGAGTGATCTCAACCATTATTTCCACAATTTTCATACAATTTATGAAGTAGAGATCCTATTCAGAAGTAGTATGGGAAGTTTGGCAGATTTTGATATGTATTCAACCTCTAAGAAACACATAAAAAGAACAAGTATGTGCGTTATAGCTCGCTGCCACATCACAAATGGTGAATTTATTATTTTTTTCTTTATATTTAAAACATTTTCAGACCTTTTTTTCTAAAATAATTGAATGGATGCTATGTTTTGAACTACAAACACATTGTCATGCTGTAAATATGACAAAATCTGTATTGTAAACCACTCCATGTTGCAGTTGCTGTCTTTGGCGTACGCCTATCAATGCACAACGAGACACACTCAAAGCAGTTGCGACACACAGTGTGGACAGTTAATAATTTACATCAGATTCCAATCGGATACACAAATAACCTGATTTTGACTGATAGTGTGAACATGGGCTAAATGCTTTATCTGAAGGAGCGTGTCATATGACAGGCCTGTGGTTGTGGTTCCTCTCTCTGCATCCAGAGAGTGTTTCTGTGTATTTTAGAGTTACTACTCATGGACAGCGGTCCATTCTAATGGTTTAGAAAGTGCTTTATAAAAATAAAAGTTGAGTTGCATCCATCAGCATATATATTAGGGCTGGGTATTGACACACATTTCACAATTCGATTCGATTTCGATCCAATTCGATTCAATTTCGATTCAATATTGATTATTTTGGATGTCAGGTACAATACATGGCAAATTTTCTCAAGGAAAACAAATCTCTTAACTAATGCTGTAAACTGGGAGTCAGTTGTAGCCTATAGGCTTCATTAGCCTACTATAATATTGAAGGTAAAAATTAACTGATTTGTAGATACAAACACTTAAATTACACTTATTTATTTTTATAATAATAAAGTTATATGAAATATAAACATTTAAATGGTGGCTGTCATAAAAACTTGCCAGATTTATTCAAACATGCATTAAATATCGAAGAACATTAAAAATTATAATGAATATGTAATATGGTGCATATATTTAGCAAAATGCTCCTCTTTAGAGTTAATTTTTCTAGCTGACTAATGAGTTTATGGTCACATATGGTTTTTCTGAGGTAAATGTGACGTTACATGACATTGTTTACAAGTTGTTTTACTGACGTCTTTCCACGGTTGAAACACTGATTGAGCGATTCCATGTGACATGATATGGATTTCGATAAGTTGTTCTCTATCTTTTAACACACTTTCAGACGCTCATTCATGTTTATTTGGCGCTGTAACTGGTATTATTAAGGCGGAAGAGGAGATCATGTGCTTCTCTTGAGCTGAGCTGAGCCAGAGTGCTTTCACGCCACAGCGCCAAAACGCTATTTATGTTTTTGAATTTCGTACGAAAATGGACGTAATTTGAGACTTTATTTAGTATCAATAGTAATAAAGCACAAAGATTATTGCTATTTATTGGATGGGATGCGCGCTACAATGTTCCATTCATTCATCAAATGAAAACAGGATGACTAATCGATTCTTGAGATTTAAGAATCGATATTGGTTCATAAAAATGAGAATCGATTAATATCGAGAAATCGATATTTTGTACCCAGCCCTAATATATATGTACCATAGTTTCACCACAGCACCTTTTATCATCTATTTTCTCAGTCATACAGGACACTAAATGACACTTGCAGCATCAGTTGCATTTCACTGGTCCAGCTTTTCCCGGTTCAGTTTCATTACTGTAACTTGGTTTGGAAGTGCAGGAAACGAACCTCTGGTTATCAGAAGGTTTCGTAGAACAAGATAACCCACGAAGGGCTTGACATTTACTTTTTTGCTCATCAGTCACTCTGGCTAGTGGTTTTCCAAAGTTACCAGCCACTCAGCATTTACACTGGCCACAATTTTGAAATCGATACCATGGGCAAAACTGCCATATAGATCTTTTTAATATCATCTCATAATTTGGCTGCAGGTTTATTAAGCTACTGTCACTTTAAGACCTGATGCACGGATCCATTATACTGTTACACATGCGTTTTCTTTCTCAGCTGTTTACATCCACTTAAAACATAACTGACTGTGTTTATGTGAATACTCACCAATACCGGCATTTTGTCATTATTTTGTGTGTATTTGACTGTTTAAGCGCAATAAGCAGTGAAAAAGATCTCAGTTTAGTCCTGAGAGATGGCTTTATATTCAGTGTGATCTGAAATCTGCGGGAATAAGTAAAATTATGCACAATACGCACAATCCCACGCCGAAATTCAAGCCCTGTAACAGCAACATATATTCATCCGGAGCAAATGAAACGAGTGAGTGGAGGCGGGTTTGTGCGTCTCTCGCTGTCGGAGAGAAAGAGACGCTGATATCATGTGTTTATTCTGTGGAAAATTAGTATTGGAAGCGTTTCAGATATTTCGGTAACGATACGTATCAATAATCAATATTTTTGACAACCCTACATTGCACTTAGTTTATTAAATCAGATGCCTTTTTAAAAGACTGTAAAAAACGTAGATATTAAAAATAATCTGCATTTGGAGGATTGGTGTGTGTTAAAGTCAAGCCCTGAACTCATGTCATATATGAGATCTGGAGATCTGAGCCCTTCTGCTCAATTTCTGGACGGAAATGGCTTAATCTGAAACATGTTGTCGTTAATATAGGCCTACTTTGTGTTTATTTGTTAGTCTGAAGGCGTTTTCACACCCGGCTCGTTTTTGAGCATCTGTTTCTGAACCTGGTGCGTTTTCTCCCATTTTTTTTCCATTTAGCCTGATCTTAGATGGTCTCTGCTAGCCTGACTAGTCCCACCAGACTCTCATACATTTGATTTGTACAGAGAGTCTGGCCTCGCTCCATTGACAGTGTTAACTTCCTTATAGGCGGGTCCTCTGTTGAAGTCTAAAACTATTGGGTCTTTTACTGTCGATTGGATCTGCCCAGAGTCACTCTGGATCTGCCATTACCAATCGCTGATGTTCGTGACGTATGACGACTCAAACTAGCGCACGACATCAACGTCATCGTTCTCAGACACTCCCAGGCTCTGTTCGCTGATTGGACCGGTAAAATATTGACCGGAGAAAACCGAAGAATATACAGCAAACCCAGACGTATACTGAAGGAAAATGAAAAAAGAGCGGAAGTACGAAGAAGGGCGGAGAAAACGAACTCTGGGGAGGTTTGGTTGAGGTGAGCTAGAAATCCGACCCAACAAACCCAAGCGCTATCATATAAATCATATAGTGTTATACAGGTGAAACTCGAAAAATTAGAATATGGTGCAAAAGTTCATTTATTTCAGTAATTCAACTTAAAAGGTGAAACTAATATATTATATAGACTCATTACATGCAAAGTGAGAAATTTCAAGCCTTTATTTGTTATAATTTTGATGATTATGACTTACAGCTTATGAAAACCCCAAATTCAAAATTAGAATATTGTGAAATTAGGCTTGAAATATCTCACTTTGCATGTAATGAGTCTATATAATATATTAGTTCATCATTTTTCGAGTTTCACCTGTTTAATAAGCAGCAGTGTCTGATGAGTGAACACTTATTGCAGTTAAAAAACCAAAGAGCGCCTCTTCATCTTAATATGTTGTTTGGTTCCTCTTCTCCGTGCATTACAAGAAAGCTGTGATGAATGTGTGTGTCACGACAGCTATAGATAAAAACTGGCGGAGT
>JARWKJ010000004.1:3663794-3698794 GCA_029959095.1 Rhinichthys osculus
AGAAAATACTTCAAAATCTCATGTTTAATGTGTTGCTTGCAGATTCTTTGTAATTATTTATTAGTTTTTGAGCGAACATCATTTCAAAGTAAATCCTACACCAATTTTGCTGCATCAAAAATCCTTGTTAGTCCTGGAACAACATTCCCATTAAACAATCAGATTTTAGGAAAGTTTAGAGCTACTGTAGGATAAGAGCAGGGACTTAAACAACATCATACTATCATTTTCCTCCGTTTTATGGATATGACTAGCACTGTTGATTTAACAATGTTGATCCAGGATAATGTCCCTCTTCTGGGTCAAAATGGACCCAATACAAATGCATTAGGAAGTTTTTTGGGGTAAAAGCCCAGCAAGCGATTTTGCGTTTAAAAGACGTCTAATAGCCGTTCAAACACAGCCCAGACGTCTAGGCTAAAACAAGGCGAACTTTGGGCTGTCAGGGAAAATGTAATAAACATCTAAAAACCAAAGCCCAAGAATAGACTAGTCATCATTTAGACAACATGTCAAAGAAATGAAACCAAACACCTTTTAATCACTGTTTACTTAGCTTACATGATTGAATATCATACATCTCACAAGTTATTTTGGCAAAAACGACATGTAACCAAATTCAAGGTTATTTTGCCTAGAAGTGGGGGTAACACTTTACTTAAAGGGGAGTGCATAAGACTGACATGACACCTTCATAATCATGACATGACACATGTTATGAATATGAAGGAAGTTTTATTCATGTTTATGACAACTGTCATTAAGTGTCATTCGCTCAATTATGACATTTTTAATGCAAATATGACATTGTTTGAGATGTCTTTGTTATGACACCTTGACATAAACCAATACATCATAACCTGTCAGTGTCTTTGACATGACAACTTGACATTACTAAGACAACACAACCTGTCATAAACATGACATAGCAGATTAATTATCAAACTTAAGAAACCACTTAGCTTTATTGGTTAACATTACATTAAACTGTCATGTGGTTGGTTTTGACATTGGCTGTCATGAAGCCATTATAACTGTTTAATGACAAATTCAATGTGTACTACTGTAGTTGAGGCCACGAAAAATATTCATAACACAGTTATAATGACCTTATGACAGCCAATGTCAAAACCAACCCCATGACAGTTTAACTTAATTTAATGTCAAGTTGTCATGTCAAAGACACTGACAGGTTATGATGTATTGGTTTATGTCAAGGTGTCATAACAAAGACATCTTAAACAATGTCATATTTGCATTCAAAATGTCATAATTGAGCGAAAGACACTTAATGAGGGTTGTCATAAACATGCATAAACCCTACTTCATATTCATGACATGTGTCATGTCATGGTTATGAAGGTGTCATGTCAGTCTTATGAACACCCCTTCAAGTAAAGTGTTACCGAAGTGTGTTACTCATCGCCGGACTATATCTGGTCTAAAGTTAACCGAGACGGTGAAATGACGGCTGTAGCTTACAGGGAGATTTATGAAACATTCAGGGGTGTGTTTCCCGTACGCCGCCGTAACTCGATCCTTCACTACCATAGTACGATACATCGTTAAAGAAACTAGCGAGTCACGACTGTTTCCCGAAACCATATTGTCCTTAAAGTGGTAGTTCAACCACGCTGGTTTATGACGTCACGCACGTGGAGGAGTGATAACTTATTTTACTGAAACTGTTTGAGATCGAATTAATGCGAAATGTTTTGATATTGAATTACAGACATACGAAGCCCCCCTAGTTCCACTTTGTCAAAAAAAATTATTATAACTATCTCGTGGCCTCAAGATAAGTAACTCGTGGCCTCAAGATACTATCTCATGGCCTCAAGATAGTAACTCGTGGCCTCAAGATAGTATCTCGTGGCCTCAAGATAGTATTTTGTGGCCTCAAGAATACTATCTTGAGGCCACGAGATACTATCTTGAGGCCACAAAATACTATCTTGAGGCCACGAGTTACTATCTTGAGGCCACGAGTTACTATCTTGAGACCACGAGTTACTATCTTGAGACCACGAGATAGTATCTTGAGGCCACGAGTTACTATCTTGAGACCACGAGTTACTATCTTGAGACCACGAGATAGTATCTTGAGGCCACGAGTTAGTATCTTGAGGCCACGAGTTACTATCTTGAGGCCACGAGTTACTATCTTGAGACCACGAGTTACTATCTTGAGACCACGAGTTACTATCTTGAGACCAGGAGTTACTATCTTGAGGCCACGAGTTACTATCTTGAGACCACGAGTTACTATCTTGAGACCACGAGATAGTATCTTGAGGCCACGAGTTACTATCTTGAGGCCACGAGTTACTATCTTGAGGCCACAAAATACTATCTTGAGGCCACGAGTTACTATCTTGAGGCCACAAGTTACTATCTTGAGGCCACAAAATACTATCTTGAGGCCACGAGTTACTATCTTGAGGCCACGAGATAGTATCTTGAGGCCACGAGTTACTATCTTGAGGCCACGAGTTACTATCTTGAGACCACGAGTTACTATCTTGTGGCCACGAGTTACTATCTTGAGGCCACGAGTTACTATCTTGAGACCACAAGATAGTATCTTGAGGCCACAAAATACTATCTTGTGGCCACGAGTTACTATCTTGAGGCCACGAGTTACTATCTTGAGGCCACGAGTTACTATCTTGAGACCACGAGTTACTATTTTGAGACCACGAGTTACTATCTTGAGACCAGGAGTTACTATCTTGAGGCCACGAGTTACTATCTTGAGACCACGAGTTACTATCTTGAGACCACGAGATAGTATCTTGAGGCCACGAGTTACTATCTTGAGGCCACGAGTTACTATCTTGAGACCACGAGTTACTATCTTGAGACCAGGAGTTACTATCTTGAGACCAGGAGTTACTATCTTGAGGCCACGAGTTACTATCTTGAGACCACGAGTTACTATCTTGAGACCACGAGATAGTATCTTGAGGCCACGAGTTACTATCTTGAGGCCACGAGTTACTATCTTGAGACCACGAGTTACTATCTTGAGACCACGAGATAGTATCTTGAGGCCACAAGTTACTATCTTGAGACCACGAGTTACTATCTTGAGGCCACAAAATACTATCTTGAGGCCACGAGTTACTATCTTGAGGCCACGAGTTACTATCTTGAGACCACGAGTTACTATCTTGAGACCACGAGATAGTATCTTGAGGCCACAAAATACTATCTTGTGGCCACGAGTTACTATCTTGAGGCCACAAAATACTATCTTGAGGCCACGAGTTACTATCTTGAGGCCACGAGTTACTATCTTGAGACCACGAGTTACTATCTTGAGACCACGAGATAGTATCTTGAGGCCACAAAATACTATCTTGTGGCCACGAGTTACTATCTTGAGGCCACGAGTTACTATCTTGAGGCCAAAAAATACTATCTTGAGGCCACGAGTTACTATCTTGAGGCCACGAGTTACTATCTTGAGACCACGAGATAGTATCTTGAGGCCACGAGTTACTATCTTGAGGCCACGAGTTACTATCTTGAGACCACGAGTTACTATCTTGAGGCCACGAGTTACTATCTTGAGACCACAAGATAGTATCTTGAGGCCACGAGTTACTATCTTGAGGCCACGAGTTACTATCTTGAGGCCACGAGTTACTATCTTGAGACCACGAGATAGTATCTTGAGGCCACGAGTTACTATCTTGAGACCACGAGTTACTATCTTGAGGCCACGAGTTACTATCTTGAGACCACGAGTTACTATCTTGAGGCCACGAGTTACTATCTTGAGGCCACGAGTTACTATCTTGAGACCACGAGTTACTATCTTGAGACCACGAGATAGTATCTTGAGGCCACGAGTTACTATCTTGAGGCCACGAGTTACTATCTTGAGACCACGAGTTACTATCTTGAGACCACGAGATAGTATCTTGAGGCCACGAGTTACTATCTTGAGACCACGAGTTACTATCTTGAGGCCACGAGTTACTATCTTGAGACCACGAGTTACTATCTTGAGACCACGAGTTACTATCTTGAGGCCACGAGATACTATCTTGAGGCCACGAGTTACTATCTGCATGCATCTGAGGAATATTTCTCATTTTTCTCAGTTATTTTGCTTTATTTCCAGATTCAATCATAGACTCGTTCTTACACACTAGAGCTCGTTCGCACATGCGCACTCTTCAAAAACGACACTTTAAATCTCTTGACAAACTCAAAGACGTAAATGACATTTGTATGTATTCTAAATTAAAGACACAGGTTGCACTGAATGTCAGATTGCTTATTGTGCTCAAGTTAAGGATTTATTGTCATGCAATCTAGAAACTCCTCTTCTAACCACAGCTCGCACACACAACTCTGAGATGCTGATGCGAATGTTCGTTGGAACGATGGTTTCGGGAAACACCGTCTCGTTGAACTGCTGATAACGACAGAACTTGCGACCATAGTTGGATAACAATGCTTTCGGGAAACACACCCCAGGCCGTCAACCGGGTTAAAATGCATTCGTTGTTGGTTTGAGGACGAACTCAAGCTTCACTCTTCGTGTGTTGTGTTCACAGCCTCACTATGACGTTGGGATCCTGTTGACCGTGGCTCTGGCTGTGCTGGCCATCATCATGATCTTTGCTCTACGCTTCCGCTGTAGGTCCAACAGGACCTGGGTAAGAAAACACACTTCACACCCAAGCGCTCTCGCTCACTTTCAGGTTTGATGGTGGATTGTAAAATGTCCATTGCAAAAAAAATATGTTTTTGTTTTGGCTTCCAGTACATACATCGAAACATTCTTAATTCAGGATGAATTTACTTGAGAAGCAAAATTATATCTTCTGAGCATAAACTCACTTAATTTTGATACATTTTTAATAAAACAAGTCTTAATATCATTGTGCTTCTCAAGATTTAAGAATTTGTATGACTCTTGTACTGGAAAACATTGCATTATAGCCTCTCAACAAAGTAAGTTCCACCTACATTTAAAGTGCCCCTGTTATGCTCTTTTAAAGGCTCCTAATTTAGTTTTTAAGGTCTTCTACAGGAGGTTTACATGCATCTAAAGTAAAAAAAACACTTACATTTTTTCATAATTTGCATTGCAGCATCAGCTCTTTTCTCCCAGTGTCTGAAACAGTTCGATAAACGATTCAGTCTCTCTAAACTCCGCCTTTCCGAGAGCTGCTCTTCTCTGATTGGTCATATGGCCCAGTCTGTTGTGATTGGTCAGAAACCAAAT
The DNA here is from genome assembly GCA_029959095.1 of Rhinichthys osculus. Lineage (NCBI taxonomy): Eukaryota > Metazoa > Chordata > Actinopteri > Cypriniformes > Leuciscidae > Rhinichthys > Rhinichthys osculus. Next base: position 3,669,040 of record JARWKJ010000004.1, read on the forward strand.
GCTCATTAGCATATCTGAATTCTCCGGTTCTTCCTCAGCACTTGATACACAGTGATAACAACAGTGATAAAACATTGGTTTTACTGTAAAGGAGACGTTAGCCAGTAGCCAATAAAGACCATAGGCTGGCATTATGCAAATTTGTTACAAACCTACTAAGGTTCGTGCAGAAATTAAGACTGGAATTACCGACGACATTTCAGGCAGTTCAGAATCACTTGGGAGACAATAAATTTAGAACTCAGATCTTTTACATTCACAAACTGCTATATTACACACATATCTGAAAAAAAGCATAATAGGTGCGCTGTAGAAATCTCAAAAGCCCTTTTCCTCGACTCCCAGGACTCTGTGCACCAGGAGACCATGCGTGCCATCAGCCGGTTGGAGACGCGCACGTACAGCTCTCAGGGTTGCTCCGGATCCCAGCGTTCAGGCGCAGCTCCAGCGTCCAACAGCAGCTCCAGTTCCAGCCCGATCTGTGCCATCTGTCTTGAGGAATTCATGGATGGCCAGGTAAGAGGAGGCACCAAAGAAAAAGCATGATATGATTTTGAATCAAGTCACCTTTATATATATATATATACATACAGCGCTTTATATAAAATTGATTATTTCAATGCTGATTCATTTCGGTTCAATAACTAAAGCTCATCAATTATGAAACAAGTTAAGTTCAGCTAAAAGCAGCTCTATAGAGGACAGTTGTGTCGTTATTGAGCTTGAGTCAGTTTATTGTTGATGCAATGCAGTAGGGCTAACCGCTATTCGACTAGAAGAGGTTTGGTCGACCACGATTTTATTAGTCGGTTAGTCGCAAAAAAAAAAAAACCTGAGAAATCCCGCAGACTGTGATGGACAGATCGTTAACGGCAGGAAATCCAATTAATTTGCCTTTCATTCATCAACCTCAAATATAGCTTATCACTTGAAACATGTAAGAAGTAGCAATTTTTCTAATGCTAAACTAGATAAATGTGCGCTATTATTAGGCGCATTAATGTTTGTGTGGAGAGCTCTTACTGCATGGCACACAGGCGTCGGCGCCATAACTTTTATTTGATTTAAAATACTCTGTCATGCAAACTGGAAAGGGTCTACTTTTATTTCTGTAAACTCACAATAATAACAAAATGGGTGTGCGTTTGTAAAATAATGAAAACAATCACGATGCACTTTCTGCTGTCTCGGTCTCTGTGAACTTAAAAATTTACCGAAAGTCAGTGTATACTTGCCTCACAGATATGAGAAATATATCTATAGAAAGCTTGAAATGTTTACTTTTAAATTAACCAATTCAAGTGGAAAACAAATATTCTCAGATGATGTCATCCGTATGAAACATGCATATACTGTGGAGATAATGAGTCAGCATCATCGCTTCTCTGCAGCCGAAAACAATAAATTATTCAAATGTTTGAACAGTCTCCTTCTGTTTTTTCACGACACACTCATAATCATTATGTTTGCCGGTGCGCTGTGGCAAGCTTTATGCATGCGTTTAAACGTTGATTAGGCTATGTATTATAGGAAATTAAAGACTCGTTATTATGATTTATGGCTTATTGATATAAACGCGCGATTAGTCGACTAATCGCTTAAATAAACGACTACTAGTCAACTAGAAAAATCTTTAGTTTGAGGGCAGCCCTACAATGCAGTTCAAAAACTGTCAATGTTTCAAAATTCAAATGTTGTTTCAGTGTCAGTTTAGTCAAATTAATTCATTAATTATTACTGAATATTAAGGGACAGTAGCATGGAACCTAAACTCCATAAGGTGGCAGAAATTGAGAAAAAAACCTTAGGAGAAACTAGGCTCAGTCGGGATCCATCAAATGAATGAACGCGATGTGATTTAGGATTCTAGACTGCATCGCAAGTTAGATTTGTGGATTGATACTATTCAAATATTTGCATCCAGCTCCTTCCGGCATTAGAGGAACAACAGAAACCATCAAGCATTGGAAGGAAAAGGACCACTTTAGGATGCTATTTATGAAATGATTGGAGGCTCGCCAATGGCATGTTTAATATTTGGTTTTCTCTATCTCTCTGGTAGGACTTGAGAATCATCTCCTGTGCTCATGAGTTTCATAAAGAGTGTGTCGACCCCTGGCTCCTACAACACCGAACCTGCCCACTGTGCATGCACAACATCATGGGTAAACAGCCTCAGGGTACATATGTATTTCTCCAATAATATTAGTATAGAGCTTGCAAGGCAGCACTGTATTGAAATTCCTCCTCTTTCTTTATCTTATACTATACCTCGTCCTGCTACTGGAGGGCCGCTCTGCTGCAGAGTTCAGCTCCAACCCTAATTAAACACACCTGAACCAGATAATCAATGTCATACTAAGCATGCTAGAAACTTCCAGGCTGGTGTGTTGAGGCAAGTTGGAGCTAAACTCTTCAGGACCGAGTTTGGACACCCCTGGATGTGTTCGCCCAAATCATTTAAAAATCATCCTCGTGTCCAAACCTGTGAGCACAAAAGAAGATATTTTGAAGAATGTCTCAGTGTTTGTTTGTCATACAGTGAATGATGAGTGTACAGTGTTGTTTGGACTCAAAATGTTCTTCAAAACCTACTCATAACTTACCCCTGATATCAAAAGGAAATAATAGGTGAATACGAATGGTGCAGACGCCCCTAACCCTTGTGGTAAGCCTAAGACAAACTGTAAACTTGTCCCTCAAATATGAATGATTGCATTGAAAAACAGTAGAAAAGCAGTGCAGTGCTGAATGCAAAAACATGTTCTGTGTGAGTCGGGTCTTTGCACAACTGCACATGCAATGCACTGGACAAGCATTCATGTGTGCATTTGTGGACTTGCACAAGTGTGTTTTTGGCCTTATATGTGCTGTCAATTTTTACTGTTTGAAAACTTTGAAATATGAGATTAAAGTTTGATAATCTCCCATTGACGTCAATGGAGATCAGTGACACAGAACCAAATCCTAACACCGTGTCCTAACTACATCATGTAGTCTACATGTGACGCGACGTGCGATAAAAGTGATCTTTTCCATGTTAATCACAGTTTTGTGTCGTAACCAGCCGCGACGGCGAACAACAAACACAAAGTGTGGCAATGATAATCTCAGGCACTGTTTATGTGCTTTATTTAATGTTAAAAGCGTGTTATGTGACTTTGAATATCAGTTAGTGCTCCAGCTTTGTAGCTGTAAAAGCAACAATGGATAATTCACCTCAGATCTTGAAATTAAACAAATGGAAACAAGAACGTTCAAACTGTGAACAAACAAGTGTATTATTTGACAAAGATTGTTTTAGTAACTCAGTAGCCCATGTATTTTTAATAATGTTTAAATGGTGTAATATTTGTGAATTTGATTATGTAGCTACTTGTCCATTTTCTTACCAGTGTCGTCAAGATTACTCTCTGGTGCTGTGCACTCGCCGCGAGACTCCGCCCACACGCTGTTCTGATTGGCTGTGGGTTTTGATTGATTTTGACGCATCTCGCAGTCGCGTCTATTGTGGACAGACAAATTATTTGTCGCTGGAATCTTATCGCATCGCGGCTGGTTAGGACACGGTGTAAATATACCTAAACCTTAACATGGATTATTTTGCTGCCTTGCAATCGCTGCAATTTGCTTTAGGAAATCCAACTGTAGTTTTAATTAATCATATTCAGGCTATGTCCACATTAATCCAGATATTTAAAAAATGTCCTGAACTCTCTCTATCCACACTAGTGGTATGAGGTGTTTGCCAAAGGTTGCTCTTCCTCGGACATGTCTGAAAACGCTTAAATCACCTTGCGACGCATGCTTAAAACATCATAAATGCTCGCTGAGATACCAGATGTAATGAAGATCTCATGCGATTCTTAGGGCACGATCATTTTTTATTAGCAAAATATCCCACCACTCACTTGTCGCTTTCAGAATCACTGTCATCGTGTTTTGCCACAAGACTGCAATTGTGGTTAAAATTAATTGTAAATATTCTGTCATAATTGAAGGAATGTAATATAAAGATTGTACAATATAAGCATCAGATTGTATATTAAATATGGGTACAATATGCATCACATGACTAAACATGTCATTGTTTTAAAGTCCCCTTGTAGTCAATCATTTTATCCCTTAAAACTCATCTTTGATCACCAAAATTATATATTTAAATGTTTTTTTCCTTGAAAAAAATGCCTTAAAATATCTTGAATGTAACTCGACACCCTTGCCTCATTTAGTATGCGTGGTTCTATGAATATGCAAATGAGCCCCGCCTCCACTCACTCACTCAGCTCAGAGATCCACTGGTTGACGATCACACGTTGATCTGATTGGTTACAAGGTCGTTTGTGACATCAGAAACACCAGCGATTTCAAACCGTGTTTTTGAGACTGTCTTTGGTTCACTGCAGTTTTAAGCAGAAAATACTCAGCAATGCTGTCGACTTATGAACTTACACATGGTTTGTCTTAAAGCGCATTAAAAACACCACATAGACATATAAACAACATTAAAAGCTTGATTTTCACCACTGGGGGACTTTAAAATACCTCAGTTTACACAGTCCACACTATAACTCGGAAATGCCGTTTTTAAATGTATCCACTTGAGAGAGCATCTTCAAATTGCTCTGTTTTCACTAGACAAAAACGTTGTCTCAGTATGGACAAAAGGCCAAAACGTAGAGGAAAAGGGAACGTGGATTAATATGGACGTAGCCTCAGTAGACATTCTTTATGCTTTTCCTATCAAAGTTGTTTTTGAGCACCAAATGTCTTCCATCAGGTTCAGATCTGGCATCCCGTCAGCCCCAAAGAAGTCGACTGCCGCCCCCTCCACAAGAGCACAGTCAGGCCTTCCTCCTTCCCCATCACTACTCAAACCAACGCCCTTACCCCCAACATCACGTCCCCTTTTCCCTGCGGCATCACTACCCCCGCACCTCTGGACCTTTACCCCAATTGGGTCACTATGGAAACTCTCCCCCTCTTCATCCACGCACTCTCCGTTGCTTTCCCAGCAGACCATTGGGTGCTAGCTGCGCGTACCACCTTGCCCCGGATTCCCATCATGGACGTACGCACAGAACGGGCGGGCGCGGGTGTCGGACTGGGGGGCATCACTATGCGCCCCCCAGACGGTCGTGTCACCGGTGCGCCGGAGGAGCTTTACGAAACGCTGCGGGTTCTTGTGTGCATCATTTGGCATCGTCTGTAAACCACGCGACTCATCACCTGCCGCGTGGCGGAGGCTCGCACGGCCGCCAAGATGATGGAAGCTGCTCCGGAGGGAGTTACCACACGGAGTGCAGCGGTTACCTTGCTGAGGGGCCGGCCAGCGACTCCAGCTCGGGATCGTGCCACGGCTCGTCCAGCGATTCCGTATTAAACTGTACGGATATCAGCCTGCAGGGCGTCTATGGCAGCTGGTCCACTTTTCGTAGCTCGCTCAGCAGCGACTATGACCCGTTCGTCTATTACGGACCGGGAAAAGCCCCAAGCAGAGGGAGCATGGAGGCCACGCAGAGGCCTCGTTCCCTGGACTCTGTAGTGAATCCCGCCGGTGACGCCAATGCAGTTTGCTCAGAAGAGAAGCAGCAGCAGCAGCAGCAAGTGGCCGTGTTCAGTCACGTTCACTATCACAGGCATAGACACCACTATTACGAGGACGGGGACCTCGGTCAAGGGCCCGGCCAAGGCTCTGACGAGGATCAGGGGGCCGTGTCCTTAGCTGGTGGCCCCTGTAATGCAACAAAAAACAAAGACTCCACTGGGTGTCAGGTACAGCACCAGTCTTGCCACTGCCCCAAAACGGACCTCAGTTCAAGGAGGGTTGAGGATAGAGCCCCGGACCCTGTTTCTTCCTCAGGCGCCTCTGTGATCCTTCCCTCCCCTCCTTTAGCCTCTCCGTCCCTGTCCTGTTGCCACAAAGGCCCAGGGTGGACCACCAGACAGAAAGCAGCCGGCTGTCCCTTGGAAGCGCCTTCGCCGGTTGTTCACTTCCATCAAAGCTTGGACCTTCAGGATGATTGTAGCATTCATATCCACTACGGACAGGGAGCTGGAAGCTACTGCTGCACACCTCCACCGGATATGGCCCCTACACTGCTGCCGGTGCCCCTGATCTTGGACTCGACTGGTATGTCCGACTGGCCGTGCTGTAGCGGGGCACATGTGGTGTGGCAGAAGCAGGTGCAACAGGCCCATTCGGAGCCTCAGCTTTTGGGCCCCACTTCTGAAATGGACAGACCCTTGTGTAGGGCCCATCACGGCCCGGGGGACGAACTTCCTACGGATATCTGTCTGTACTGCCAAACTCTACACAATAGTCAGGGTGAGTATGTGTGACTGTAGTGGTCCACTTTATAGTCAAGTCATTTCTATAGCACTTTATACAGATTTTCAAAGCAGCTTCACAGTTATAAACAGGAAAATAACAGAATCAGTGATGCAAATTCTGATGTACAGCAGCTCTAAAAAGACAATAGTGTCATTATTCAGCTCAAGTCAGTTTAGTATTAATTCAGGTCAGTTCAATAACTGTCTAAAGTTCATCAATTATTAAACAAGTTCACTTCAGCTATAAGCAGCTTCACAGAAGACAATAGAGTCGTTATTCAGCTCGAATCAGTTTAATGTTGATTCAGTTTAGTTCAATAACTGAAGTTTATCTATTATGAAGTTATGAAACAAGCTATAAGCAGCTTCACAGAAGACAATAGAGTCGTTATTCAGCTCAAATCAGTTTAATGTTGATTCAGTTTAGTTCAATAACTGTAAAAGTTTATCTATTATGAAGTTATGAAACAAGCTATAAGCAGCTTCACTGAAGACAATAGAGTCGTTATTTAGCTCAAGTCAGTTTAGTATTGATTCAGTTTAGTTGGTAATAACTGTATAAAGTTGATCTATTATGAAATAATGAAACAAGCTAAATAACGAATTGTCTTCTCTAGAGCTGCTTATAGCTTGTTTCATAGTTTCATAATAGATCAACTTTACACAGAGTTATTGAACTAAACTGAATCAATACTAAACTGACTTGAGCTTAATAACAACTCTATTGTCTTCTGTAGAGCTGCTTATAGCTTTAATCAGTTTAATATTGGTTCAGTTCAGTTCAATAACAGTGTCAATTGCAAAATGTCAATGAATCTGATTCAGCTATAAGACACTATATATAGTGTCAGTCAAATCGATACTATTACCTCAGTGAATATTAAAGGGGTGATGAACTGAGAAATCAAATTTTCCTTGAGCTTTTGACATCTAAGAGGTAATCAAATTATAAGAATATCCTGTAAGTTTCAGAACTGAAAACGTCTTTGTTAGTCCAATAAAAGCTTTTATTGACACCAGGCTCAGCAAACGACTCGTTTTCAAAGTGGGGAACTATGACGACAAAGAGGATAAAACACCACCCCCGCAGAAGAAGATCAACGCCTACTTCAACACGGCCGGTTTAGCCCCGCCCACCGATTCGCTCATTACACGAAACTCATTATAATATGCAAAACTGTTATCCACTCACAGCAGTGGGCGTTTACTTCCAAGTCTTCAATGCGAGACACCCATAAAAACCGAGCGTTTTTGAGCTAGGCTCAAAACTAGGTTAGAAAATAGCCTATTACTTATTCATTTTGATGTTTTTGAATGTAAAAACCAAGCGAACGTCATAAGTTGACCTCAGACAACAATATAAAACCATTTAAAAAGCCAGTTCATGACCCCTTTAAGTGGCTTTGCTTTGTATTGAATATTTGAATATTTTTGTCTGTCTGTTCATTTGTGAAGATTATTATGTAAGAATATTTTCAGAGCTAATTTTTGCAATAATTGAAAGCCAATGGAAAATTCTAATTGCCTTGTTGTTGAGGGAACTAGGGTGATGCCTAACTTACGGGTTGTCCTGCAAAAATACATAATTCCTGCAGAACTTAATTGCTGGTTACTTATAATCTGATTTTCGGTGCATAATGACAGTTTTAATTTTGGATAAACTATTAGTTTAATTTGAGGTTATGAAATGAGTTCTACATGGCTTTTTTCTTCTTGTTCCTCAGGGTCAGAGGAAGAGTCTGGTGTTTGAGAAAGCTCTTCATCCTAAACTCCTCACGCTGCTACACAAGAGCCGAAATGGACAAAACTCTTCGGCGTTCTCTCTGTGTCTCTTTCACATGTCAAGTCTTCCATATAATTCCAAACATCTTCTGCAATATCAAACTGTATCACCCAGAATCTCCAGACCTCAGAATATCTTTCTAGCAAAGATTTAAAAAGTAAATACAGCGATGATTAGATGGGTTTTTCTATGTACTCTTCAGTAGTAACTCACAGTTACTAGCACATTTCTAATGGCCAAAACAAGTCATTGTTGGTACTGTCAAGGTACCTTACCCTATACGGCCCAAATGTGACTTTTAATAGGCAAGCAAACGCTGTTAATTCAGGAAGTTCTCAAAGGATCTGTGAGATGCGCATAAGAATAAGAGTGTGCTCAATCTTGATTTCTTCCTTTCCTTTGATTTAAAACAGGATTCATTTAGTACCTTCTCTAGTCAGAGAATTCCTTGGTGATCTTTGTTCAAACCCTTAAAAGTATAAACACGTCTTCCCATATTCCTTTGAGAATTAGGCCTGACGTATGTACTCTATGCAAGAACGCAGACACTTCTACCTACGCAAATGTGGATGTTGTGCTCTAAAATGTGTCAGATTGCAATTCATACTGCAACAATTAGTGTAATCTGTCTTGTTCTACAGTCAGTTTTCTCTTTCAGGTTAACTACTATCATGCCGGAATCAAGTTAAACTTAAGGCTGGGATGTACTTCACGACTTTCGCTCAGATTTTTCCCCCGATTTGCAGTCTAGATGATTTGAAATCCGATTTTTTAGCTTTGGACTATGATTCCATCCAGGATATCAAAACATGTTTGATACTTTGAGCCGATGTTGTAGTGTATGACGTGCTGCTACTGAAACTGAAGCTGTCCGCTATCTTACCAGTTTTGCAATAAAATACAATACCAATACAATAGTAAATTAACAGAACACACATAACAAATTAGCCTTAAAGCTGCAGTCCGTAGCTTTTTTGGGGTTAAAAATGATCAAAAATACATATTTGAGAAAATACATAACCAGCCAGTGTTCAACACTCGCTGCTTAGCTCGATTCAAAGCGGTAAGCTTGTAATAATGTTTTTAACTCCAGTGGACAGTGGTACTGGTGGATTTCCGCGGGAGATTCGAGCATGTCTTTGCGTCATTACGTCACATCTGTACACACACATCTGCACACACACATCTGTACACACACACATCTGTACACATAAAGAAGGAGTCTCCGCTAGTAGGCTATGTTGTGAGTGAGGATGCTGGAGGTGGAGATTTATAGCCTTTTCTCACAGCACTTGATATAATTAAACGTATTAGTTTGATGGCGGATCCAGAAAGGTTCAAACGACAATCACCAGAGATAACTAGAGACTCACCCGCTGTAAAATGCAGAAGACTTCGTTCGGACTTCGGAGTGGCTACAGAAAAAGAGAGATAATATCGGAAGGACATTACATGTAGTCACGCAATGCTTGCTTGCGTTGTTAACATTAACAATTTGAGAACAAAGTATAATTTGCACGGTTTGCGTGATATGATAACTTATAAGTGATTGTTAGATTTAATCGGCGCGATTTACTGCAATGTCAGAACCAGAATAAAAGTGGATGTTAGTTACTAGTTCATATTACATTTTCCGGTGGAAATTATTATGTTGGTCATACTTCCAAAAAGAATAATCTAATTTGACTCATCAGCACAGATAAACAACTGACCACATCTACCCACCAAAGACCACATCCAAATCCGTTTGTCAATTGTTTTCTTTTGCGACGCTGCAACAACTACCAAGGTCATCTCCTGCACATCTGTGTTTGTTTCAACCATAGATATGGATATATATATACACATAGATGCCTCATTAGCTGCTGTTTCTCTGAGCCACTATGCGCAAGCCATCCACCATATTGTAACGGTAAAACAAAAACACTCAAGAGCAAGTTGTCTGTGCGTCTGCAACAGTAGTTATACACATGTATGAATATCTATATCTGCAACAGACTTCAGCAGATGAAAGACGAGACAAAGTCTTTAGCTAACACAACATTTAAAGTCACCATAGTTTAAAAACCTGTAATATTGAGTTAAAGGGATACTGTCGGTAACCAAACAATTGATGAGCAACATACAGGTGAAACTCGGAAAATTAGAATATCGTGCAAAAGTTAATTTATTTCAGTAATTCAACTTAAAAGGTGAAACTAATATATTATATAGACTCATTACATGCAAAGTGAGATATTTCAAGCCTTTATTTGTTATAATTGTGATGATTATGACTTACAGCTGTGTACAAATAAAGGCTTGAAATATCTCACTTTGCATGTAATGAGTCTATATAATATATTAGTTTCACCTTTTAAGTTGAATTACTGAAATAAATGAACTTTTGCACAATATTCTAATTTTTCAAGTTTCACCTGTAGTATGGAAAAAAAATACTTTGGAAGTCAATGGGAGTCCATCAACTGTTTGGTTTCGGACATTGTTTAAAATATCTTGTGGGTGAGTAAATGATGACAGAATTAAAATTTTTGAGTGAACTATGCCTTTAATACATATAAAACTGCAAACCAACACATTCACACACGTGAAAGATTATCCCGTTTCTTGGGGATTATAAATGTCGGTGGTTTTTACAACCAGAGGCTGCAGAATGTAATGGCATCTTGATGTTTACTGTGAGTGACGACAGCATAGAAAGTGTTGATTGTTCCAAGAGTTGCCATGTCTGGTGCGCTCGAATCCCGCATCTACAAATACATATCTATGGTTTGAACTTTCATGCGTCTCCTTGAAATGAGGCACGTGTTTATTTGAAAGTCGGCAAGTAAATGATGCCTGTAGTGTTTTAAAATCTGTTCAGATTAAGTCGTGTAGTGTATTCCAGCCTTCAATCAAACTTTTGACATTTAAACTGATGATTTTTCATTCATAAAGGCCTACATTTGACAAGTCTTCCTACTTTCTATTTAATTTCACATTGTAATGTGTCTAACCATTTCTGAGTGAATTTTTTTTTTTTTCAGTGTGCCCAAAAAACAACATACAATTTGAAGGCGCAAGTACTAAGCATAAGCAATGAAACTGAGAGTTTGCAATGCACCGGCTGTGCAATTCCTTCAGTGTTTGCGTCCTTGCATAGAGTTTGTTTCAGGCTTTAGCGTTTAATACCGTCCGTGCATTCATTAGCTCACCGCACCTACTGGCTGATTATTAACTATTTCGTTATTGCAATGCCACACGCCCCTTCCATTTTCCTTCTCAAAAGCCAGACGTAGGCCTTTAACTGTGACGTGTTGGGCTGCGTTCAAACATCAGGCCTGGTTTTCCTGCACTACCTCAGATAACCAATCAGAAAAGGCCTGTTAGCGAGACGGTACTTCAAAGGTACGTGTGCGTCCGTCGACCTCTCGTGACCTCTGACAGATATTAACTCAGAGGAGCGATAGGGAGCTTCACTTCATATCATCTGTCCTTGGAAAGAAGCATTTCATTGAGGTTTCAGGGTCTCGGTTTTGTTAATTCAAAAATGGCAGCTGTTATTTACAAATGTTTGTGTCTTCATTTATTAATTTTGCTTGTCAAAACTAAATGAATTGACTGAATATTTTTGGGGAAAGTTGTGAAGATTTTGTTTTGTTTTCTGTTTTGCTTCATTATTTTGGTCGGTCTGTGTTTGGGCTGAGAAGGACTACATTTCCCAGAATGCTTTGCTTTCACCTATTATGACTCATAGTCCCTTAAAGGGACACTCGCATTTCATAGAAAGTAACCAGCATACAAGCTTACCATGAAATGAACACTTCATGAAGTTTACTTTACACGTTAATGTAGCCTGCTGTCATGTTCGTGGCAATACCAGCCAATCATGTATCAACTCTTATGTTTAATCTGTTACCCTGAAATCTCTGTTGTCATATATTTTAAAAGCAACCCTTTAAAGGAATGGTCCGGGTTCAAAACGAATTAAAACTAGAAACAGTATCTGTGACGTGCTGGAAATATATGTCACAAAATATCGGGGTTTTGAACCTGAAACATTCTTTTAAATAAAGAAAAGGAAACACTGGAAATCTTGCCATGACAAACAACCTGAATGTTTTTTTATTTTCTGTCAGTAAATGGTCACTTTGGTTGAAGGTCTTGATCTTTGAACCACAAACACACCTGTGTCTCTCACATCCCTCAAGTCTTTTTAGCTTCATACGCTCACAAATGCTGCTTTTCATCAAAATGAGGCTGAATCCCAAATTAAAAATATAAATAAGACAAAATATAGTGAATCCCAGTATATCGGGTTCACAAAACCGTATGACCAATGAGTTTCAATGACTCTTCCGGTTGTTTGTGTTGGAGATTTTTGGAGATTATTGCACTTTTAAAGAGCAATTTATTTACCTGTTAACTGTCAACCCACTTTTTTTAGCATAGATCTGAACTTAAATGATTGTAATTCATGAATCTCTAATTAAATATTATTGCAGAAAGCACTTCAACCCTGAAGACTAACCAATATAGATATATATAGAACCAAGTTGTGCTCCAAATTTGAAGTTGATATCACAAAAAGTAGGGATGCACCGATATGAAAATTTTGGCCAATACCGATAACCGATAATTCTTCATATTTGAAAGCCGATAACCGATATATATATATATTGGCTGATAAATCTAAATCCAAGTTTTTGTATAATTTTTGAGAGCCTGATTACAAAAACAAAAGTCTCACCATTAAAATCCATGTCCAAAACACACAATTATAAAGATGTTCTCATAATTTTATGTAGCCAATATGACAGACTTGTGTCGCATTTAACTGTATTTTCCTTTTTTGAAGTGATTTCAATCATATTTCAAGCTATTCAAAACCATCATGTTGAACAGTGCACATCTGAAGTGTCTCAGCTGAAGGAAATTATACATTATTTATCGGCTTTACTATATCGGCCGAATTTTCTTATCGGGCCGATAACATTATGAATGAGCATATATCGGCAGATACCGATATGGTTGCCGATATATTTAGAATGATACCTAATTTTTGATGATGCTATACTATAGCGTCTATAGGGAAAAGCAGCGGGACACTGACAGTTAACAGGCTACACATTTTAGAGCTACTACTATAGAAATGCTTTGTTTTACGTAGAAATCGTTATTTTAAAATGTTCCAATTTTTCCATGAGTAGTTGCAACCCGGTTGAGTTACACTGTACCATAATGACAGTAACTTTTTATCAACCAAAGATAAGAATGAACCAATATTCTCAATAAGTGGCAGTGAATTTTGAAACCATGTAAACATGATGAACAAACTATAGCCTGCTTTGACTCAATATAGTAAGTAAACACAACTATTGCCACCAACTACCGCAGATTACGGTATATGCGCATCGGTCTCGCACAGATGTGAAGCTCTTGGCTTTATCTAGAAAGGATGCAAACAGCACTTTGCCTTGGAAGAAAATCTGCATGTGATTCAAAGCGAAACAATCGAAGCACTATGTAACTGCCAGTTATAGAAAATCAATGAAATGTCACTAAACGTTGAGGATGTTTTGTTTTTTCTCTCTCTATCTTTGGTCCTTTGTGTTGGTTGTATTGTTCATACGCTCTCTTTTCCACAGAGAATCAATTAAAACTGCCTTTTTTTTTTAACAGAGCTAAATCCCTTCAGAAATCAAGGGATATGCCAGTATATGTTCAATATTTTGTGTAAAAAAAAAAAAAGAAAGACAAAACAGTTATAAGATAAAGTGTTGTATTTTATATATAATAGAACATTTCAATGGTATGTCACTAATATATTTATTTACTAATATATTTATCCATTTTTGTCCAGGTCTGAGAAAATGTTTAAAATGTTATTTTCTCACTTTTGGAATGATATTCTTTATGAAACGTACAGCTGCCATTATAGATGTATAAACCTGGCATCATTCCGATTATATACAAATAAATTATTTTGAAATAAAAATACAGAGAATGTGGTGTTTGTTTTATTTATTTATTTATCTATTTATTTATTGATTGGGGGGGGGGGGGTGATGATCAACATTAAGGTCCTTAGTTAATACATTATTTAAAGTTTTAATAGGAATTTTATTATTAATACTAACTTTTGTTGGGCTGTTGGAAATTGAGCCAAACCAACACGCTTATACACCGTCAACAGATGAGCTCATTAAAATCACACTGTTATGATGGGTTGATTATAAAGTATATTCGAGACTATAGACTTTATAGATCTGACTATGTGAGACTGTAGTTTGAATGAATCTCTTTTCTTTACACGACACATTGACATTACAGTCCAGAACGGCTCTTTCAGCATTATCCTGAACATTGTATAAGCATTAGTGTCATTAAACAGAAGAGAGGCTCTCGGGAGTGTGTATAAAACACACATCTGCGATTATCCTGACAAAAACGTGTCCTAAACATAAAAATCAGTCGACATGCTTTCAGAGACAAACTAGGAAGTCGGGGAAGGACTCGTTTTTTTAAGTTTCGTAAAAATCTTACATTTAGCCCCTTTAAGTTTTTGTACATTTTATTTAAACTCTAACAATAATTTTATTTCAAGCAATTAATTTTTTTATTGTTTTGTTTTTCATTTTAGATTTAGTTCACTATAACAACCCTCACATGTCTTAGAAAAAAATGATTAACCCATTTGACTCAGGGATGTAGCTGATGAATGTGAATGATACCGATACATTATATGTTACATTCTTTATTGTTGCGCTGCACGTTCAGTGTTAACTGATGCTCTCGTGTTATTCTTTCACTCCAGCACACGGGCTTGTGAGTAAAGCATGTTTCTGCAGATGTGTTTGTGTGTCAGTGAAACTCCTTCGGGATGCCCTGGCTCTCCGGTGTGAGAACCGTGAGGTTTCCTCTGGCGTCCTGGTCCTTCTCTATGGCCTCGAACAGAGATTTGAAGTTTCCAGCTCCAAAACCCTTGAGGATAAGAAGACAGAGAATCACAGGTTTAACACATGCGTTCTTATGATGGGAAAAATCAATGAGAATTGGACTCAGATGAAATATGTAATCAGCTGTTGAATTAAACAAAGTTCTGAAGTAGAAAAACTGAAACTGTATGTTCTTGTAAAACTTTGAAAACAAATTTTTTTAGGAATGCACGATATGTCGGCCACCATATCGGTATCGGCCGATATATTAATTTTGCATGTAAATTTTTTTTAATATTTGGCCGATATATTAAAGCCGATGAATAATTTATTATTTCCTCCAGCTGAGACACTTCAGATGCGCACTGTTCAACATGATGGTTTCGAATTGCTTGAAATATGATTGAAATCACTTCAAAAAAGGAAAATACAGTTAAATGCAACACAAGTCTGTCATATCGGCTACATAAAATTATGAGAGAATCATTATAATTGTGTGCTTGGGACATGGATATTAATGGTGAGACTTTTGTTTTTGTAATAAGACTTGGATTTAGATTTATCGGCCAATATATTGGTTATCAGCTTTCAAATATAAAGAATTATCGGTTATCTGTATCGGCCAATATATCGGTTATCAGCTTTCAAATATAAAGAATTATCGGTTATCGGTATCGGCCAATATACCGGTTATCAGCTTTCAAATATAAAGAATTATCGGTTATCGGTATCGGCCAATATATCGGTTATCAGCTTTCAAATATAAAGAATTATCGGTTATTCGTATCGGCCAATATATCGGTTATCAGCTTTCAAATATAAAGAATTATCGGTTATCTGTATCGGCCAATATATCGGTTATCAGCTTTCAAATATAAAGAATTATCGGTTATCTGTATCGGCCAATATATCGGTTATCAGCTTTCAAATATAAAGAATTATCGGTTATCGGTATCGGCCAATATATCGGTTATCAGCTTTCAAATATAAAGAATTATCGGTTATTCGTATCGGCCAATATATCGGTTATCAGCTTCCAAATATAAAGAATTATCGGTTATCTGTATCGGCCAATATATCGGTTATCAGCTTTCAAATATAAAGAATTATCGGTCATCGGTATCGGCCAATATATCGGTTATCAGCTTTCAAATATAAAGAATTATCGGTTATTCGTATCGGCCAATATATCGGTTATCAGCTTCCAAATATAAAGAATTATCGGTTATCTGTATCGGCCAATATATCGGTTATCAGCTTTCAAATATAAAGAATTATCGGTTATCTGTATCGGCCAATATATCGGTTATCAGCTTTCAAATATAAAGAATTATCGGTTATCGGTATCGGCCCAAAATTTTCATATCGGTGCATCCCTACTTTTTTTTTGACAGTGTATCTACCAACTCATCGCTCTCCTTTACCAACAACACACAGTGTTTTGATTCTAATTGTTGGTGTCATTGGGTTCATCACTTTTTCTTGCTCTGTTTGAACTTTTTAAGCACCGACAGTGAAGCCCCTTTAGTGTGGTTTAGATAAAAAAATGTCTTATCTTTAGGCATTTCCTTCACTTCACAAGCTTTAAAAATGCCCCTAATAAAACTATGGGCCTGTTCAAACAGGTTGTCAGAGCTCAAACTCAATACTGTAACTGTGTTTACTGTACCTAAATACAGACAAATCATTTCTTCTCATTCAGTATATTTCATCTAATGACACACTGCACATGTCAGTACTTTCCCAAACATTCACGTTCGCTGTTCCCATAAACACTTGTTATGACATCTCCTATATGGTATTCGTATGTTGTGGATATTTTCAATACTTATTTGTATGTTGTTTGTTGGGGTTTATTGTTGCATCTGTGGGGTTTTAAAGGGATAGTTCACCCAAAAACCATTGAAAGTCTATTCATTCAAAACTCTGATGCTTCAAAACTTTCATAAAGAGATTGTAAAATAAATCCATAAGATTTGAGTGAGATTAAGATTGAAGATTCCTTCCCCGACTTCCTATTTTGTCTCTGATTTTCAACTGTCGACTGATTTTCAAAACTCTGGACGTTTTTGGCGGGAAAATCACAGATGTGTGTTTTATACACACTCCCGAGAGCCTCTCTTCTGTTCACTGACACATGACACTAATGCTTATATAATGTTCAGGATAATGCTGAAAGAGCCGGTCTGGACTGTAATGACAACGTGTCGTGCAAAGAAAAGAGATTCATTCAAACTACAGTTTCACATAGTCAGATCTATAGAGTCTATAGTCTCGAATATACTTTATAATCAAACTATCATAACAGTGTGATTTTATTGAGCTCATCTGTCGCTGATCTCCACATCTCTATGATCAGATGCTTTCTGAACTGATGTTTCTCATTTCTGTGTGTGTTTATTGTGTTATTGGGAGGAAAGAGCAGCACATGTTCACATATTCATCTAAACGTCGCTCTCAGCAGTGGACAGTGTCGGGATGTTCATTAACAGTAAATCACTGCAAAGATATTTCCAACTTCTTTTTACTTTTAAACAAAGAAAAATAATGAACTTCACCGTGAGAAAATCAGGATCTTGAATCACGTTCAGTCTCTTGTACGTGTTACGCTGCTGCAGTTCACCTAAAGGCCACAGGTGTCGCTAATAACACGATTTTCTCAATTCTACATACAGCACCTTTAATTTAGGCTTTTCTTCGCATGTAAACATTGATCAGTGAACCAATGAGGTTCAATTGTTCTATTTATATGTGAATAAAAGCCTAAATTAAATCTGTTTGTCTTCAAATTATGTCTCTTCAGAAGACTTGGATTAATCAGCTCCATACATAAGGATTTATTTAACTATCGTCAAATTTCAGGTGAATAAGGGACAGAAAAAAAATCTTGATTTCTTTTCCTAAGATGAACGAAAGTCTTATGGGTTTGGAACGAGTAAATGATGACAGAATTGTAATTTTTGGGTGGACTAGGCTCCATTAAATTCACTTTAAAAAAAGCATCTTCTAAATGAATACATGTAAATGCATGTTAATGTCAGACTCACAGAGTGGTTGTGCCTCTGGATGACCTCCAGGAAGAGCGTGGGCCGGTCCTGCACGGGTTTGGTGAAGATCTGTAGCAGGTAACCCTTGTCGTCGAAGTCTACTAAGATTTTTAACTCCTGCATTAGATGAAAAAAAAAAAAAAAAACATTCAAATATATTCGTTTATTGAACAAAACACAGCATCATATCCAAACGAGAATCCTGGTTTCCCTGACCTGCAGTGTTTTAAGGTCCTCCTTCACCTTGATCTTGGCCGTCTTCAGGTTCTGTCGTAGGATGTCATAGTAGTTATCAGGAGCAGACAGAAACTCCATCCCTCGAGCTCGAAGGTTCACAATCTGATTCACAAGGACAGAGTTTCATGTTTTGTCTTGTACTTTATTTAGTTCTAATAGGAATGAAGTCACATTGAGAGGAGGCGTACAGCTTGGATGATGTTGGACGTGTTCAGGGCGATATGCTGCACTCCGGGTCCTCCGTTGTAGTCAATATACTCCTTTACAAACGAAAAAAGAGAATTATAGCAGTAATATGGACACTTACTATAGCTTTTTAAATTGTTGAATGTTTCAGTTAAAGGGATAGTTCACCCCAAAATGTAAACTCTGTCAGTAATTACTCGCCCTCATGTTGTTCAACCCCGTAAGACTTTCGTTCATCTTCAGAACACAAATTAAGATATTTGTGATTAAATCTGAGAGCTGGATCACTCCTCCATAGGCTTCTAAGGGATCGAAACTGGCCGGCCCAGAAAAGTTATTAAAGACATCGTTAAAATAGTCCGAGTGACTACAGTGGCTCAACCTTAAGTTTATCAAGCGATGAGAATACTTTTTGTGCGCAAAAAAAAAAAAAAAAAAAAACGACTTTATTCAACTATTCATTTCCTTCTCTGTGGGCCTCGAGTGAGTTCTCGTAGTGTAACAGAGCAGCGCTTCTGGGGTGTACGTCACACACACACACACACACACACAAACACACACGACCAGCGTCGGCCAATAGTGAGCCTGTGTGTGACGTACAACACAGAAGCGCTGCGCTGTTACACTACGTGAACTCACTCGAGGCCCACAGAGAAGGAAATGAATAGTTGAATAAAGTCGTTGTTTTAGTTTGTTTTTTGCGCACAAAAAGTATTCTCGTCGCTTGATAAACTTAAGGTTAAACCACTGTCGTCACTCGGACTATTTGAACGATGTCTTTAATAACTTTTCTGGGCCGGCCAGTTTCGATCCCTTAGAGGCCTATGGAGGAGTAATCCAGCTCTCAGATTTAATCAAAAATATCTTCATTTGTGTTCTGAAGATGGACGAAAGTCTTACGGGGTTGAACAACATGAGCGAGAGTAATTACTGACAGAGTTTACATTTTGGGGTGAATGATCCCTTTAAAGGTGAAGTGTGTACCACTAGTGGTAGCAAGCAGAATTGCACACAAAAAATATTATTGTGGCAGTAGTGTGGAATTAGCAAAAGCTTGCGAATTTAACTCATGTGCAAAATTGGAATATTGCATAAAATATTTGCAAATAAAGCATCGTTTCCATCCAGTGAGCCGAAGAGAACAAAATCGTCATTTCCAGATAAAGTGGCGCTAAATAAATACCAGAAACAAATGCAAGTTGCTGCAGTAGAAGAACCCACTGTATATAATAAATTACTTACGAAGCGCAATAATCACGCTCATGTTATCTTGCTTTCTATGCCTGCTGTTTGGGAACGGAGCCGTGTAAGAGTATTTATACCGAACCACTTTGGCGATAGACTTTACTCAGGCATTTCAGATTCTGTGAAACGAGATCAATCCGCTGTTATGGCGTCCCATCTCGCAAAGTCACATGACTTTTGTTTGATGCACATCAATGAATTCATCAGTTTATGCACGTTTTAAAACAATTATCTGACTCAATTGAGCGCATACATTTTTATAATTTTTGCGCATCTTGGCGTTCCCATCCTGCATTTTTTAATGCGATATCCTAGCCTGGATGCCAGCCGAGCTTAGCCCCGCCCACAACATCTGAGGATGGGAAGTTCGGTCTGGACTTGATCCGCTGAGAAGCAAGTATGCCCGAACCAAAGCTGTTCAACCAATTAAATCATCAGGGCGGCTTTATACGATGATGGACAGATGATCAACAGTAACGTAATCATCACGTCACCAAGGAGCGCTTGGGTTGAGTTCGTTTACAACAAAGATGGCCGCCGCTTGAGAACTGAGATGTGTAGATCCAGCCATCGCGTCTGTTATAGGAGATGTAGACAGCGCATTCATTTTAAAAGAGGAACAGAGAGCCGCGATCAAGGCATTTGTCGATCCAATTGAGTGCAGAGGCATTTTCTTTCCTGGTTCGGTTGAAACGCCCCATAATCACAGCCCAATGGAGCAGCATCAGACTCACATACTGACTAGCATCTGAGTATGACGACGTCAGGCTAGCTATATAATCCCAAAACGCACAAACAAATAGGTGGATGGAAACAGCTAAAGATAATCTGATTGTTGGATGCCACACTGTTTACAATCAGATACTGTCTCTATATATGTATTCACATCCAAAAATTATGAAATTAAACTCTAGATGGCGCAGACTGATCGATCCTTTACATGCAATCTGCAAGCAATCACATCATTGCCGCATGGCACGAGCTGATTGGCCTCTGCTGATCCTGCAGCCAATGAGATTGCTTTGCTCAACATTTAAATAATGTGGTGCTGTAAACTGGTATCAGAGTTTCTCTGAACCCCTCCTCCTCCCCAGCTCCACCTGCCTAGATTCATTCAACAGTAACTTATTTAAATTTTTCAGTATATAGTAATATATTTCAGAATTTTATTGTTAGTTTTACAACTAATAATAATAATCCTAATAATAGTCTGGTCAAGTTGTGCAGCCTTATATAAATACTTTCAACATTTGATGTTTCCCTGCATGTCATTTGAACATTAAACAAAATCAGAGAACCATGAAAATTTTTAAATTATTGTAATTATTAATTGCCTTCAAATCTCAGGGGGACTTCAACTAAATATTAAGGGGTTCAGCTGACAAAAATGTTTGGGAATCTCTGACGTAATTAATTCAATAAAAACTGAAATATATGCAAGAAGTTTAATGATTTCTAGGGATCTGGAAGAACCTGGATTTGTGATTTCTTTTTCCCGATTGCTGGTTCATTAATGGGCATCTTGATGGTTTCCTCATAATTGGTGACTACGATGGATCTGAGAGCACTGTACTCGGTGTGGATCTGTTTATCATCGATGGACCAGAACCTGTGGAACAGCAGACACTTCTGATACCTGCAGAAAAAAGACAGAGAGAACGTGTTCGTTTGCCAATGACATTTCCACGAATTTGTGTTATTGATTTGTTTGTTGGATGTGTGACCCTCACCAGTCCGTTACTGGCACCATTTTATCATCTGGCTGGTTTCCAACAATGTGATCGATGAAGCTTAAATGTCCTGGTGGCCTGTTGCCGGAGAAGGAGAACCACAAGGGGAAAACGCTTGTGAGACTTTTATATGTTTTTGAAGTTCTAGCTGTCACAGTTTCATGCATTTTTGTATTCTGAAATATGTCATGCATGTTTCCATAGAGTATGTTTCTGGCCTAAGTAACTATATTTTTACGCTCACATTATTATGTTGTACATGTTCTAAATACTTTCTAAGAACATTCTATGTGCTAATGTTCCAATTAAAAGGATAGTTTAACCCATTTGTTTTGTGTGTGTGTGTGTGTGTGTGTGTGTGTGTGTGTGTGTGTGTGTGTGTGTGTGTGTGTGTGTGTGTTTCATACTATGGAAGTCATGTGGGCCCAACAATTGTTTGGTTACCAACAGTAAACAAAGAAACCCATAGAGGTTTAGAACATATCTATGGAAGCTTGTTTCCGCCACTGAATAAATTTTTTTTATAAAAACAATAATAATCACAATGGCGAGATATAAAGTCGCAATTCTGAGAAATAAAGTCGCAATTGCGAGAAAAAAAGACAGAATTGAGACTTTTTATCTCACAATTCTGACTTTTTTTTTCTCACAATTGCGAGTTTATATCTCGCAATTCTGACTTTATAACCAGCGATTGCGACTTTATATCTCGCAATTCTGACTTTATATCTCGCAATTCTGACTTTATAACACGCAATTGCAACTTTATATCACGCAATTCTGACTTTATATCTCGCAATTCTGACTTTATAACCAGCGATTGCGACTTTATATCTCGCAATTCTGACTTTATATCTCGCAATTCTGACTTTATAACACGCAATTGCAACTTTATATCACGCAATTCTGACTTTATATCTCGCAATTCTGACTTTATATCACGCAATTCTGACTTTATAACCTGCAATTGCGACTTTATATCAATCAATTCTGACTTTATATCTCGCAATTCTGACTTTATATCTCACAATTCTGACTTTATAACCTGCAATTGCGACTTTATATCTCACAATTCTGACTTTATATCTCACAATTCTGACTTTATAACCTGCAATTGCGACTTTATATCACGCAATTCTGACTTTATATCTCGCAATTCTGAGAAATAAAGTCAGAATTACGAGATGTAAACTCGCAATTGCGAGAGAAAAAAGTCAGAATTGTGAGATAAAAAGTTGCAATTACCTTTTTTATATTTCATTCTGTGGCGGAAACAAGCTTCCATACGTATCAGGACAGTACCGTACATACATTTTCAATGGAGAGACAGAAAGCTCTCGGACTAAATCTAAAATATCTTAAACTGTGTTCCGAAGATGAACGGAGGTCTGACGGGCTTGGAGCGACATGAGGGCGAGTGATTAAAGACATCATTTTCATTTTTGGGTGAACTAACCCTTTAAAGCAAAATTCCTCCGCGTTAGTCTGGCAAGCGCCGGTCTGAGAAGGTCCAGCAACTCCATAATGAGTTGTCTTGGGAGGCGAGATTTTTTTAATATAGCCACGTCAGGCAAAATGTCAAAAGGGCTTAAGTTTTGCCGAATAAAAAAATTGACATGGACTAAACGGCTCCGCGGCCAGCGCCGTCTTTGATTCATTACAAGGACACGTTGGATCGCTAATAGTTGGTCGCTTACTGGACACCACCATGCTTACCCATTTATAGATCTTAGCCATTTAGAGCCAAATTGTTTGCCAGATTTTAATTATCAAAAGTGATTGCCAATTTAAACGCTTTAATGACATTACGAGGCTAATTACCACCATATTAGTTCTGATACCAAATAAAGTCAACTTCATAAATAGGCCTGTATCCATTGCGAACATTTTTTATTATTAGGCTTAAAATGTCCATAACATGAAACCATTGTTGAGCCACAACATTGTCAACATACCATAGTTTGACACTTTGACTTGCACTGCGCTGCGCTGATTTCTAAAGACTGAACATGGTCCAGACCAACCTTACGAAAGTGTGACTTAGAAGATATACTTAGCGTACGAACGTGTCGGGAATCGTGCCATAAAGTTAAGAGAGAGGTTAAGAAATAGGTTAAGAACTACTTAGCGATAAGAACGTTTTGGGGAACCGGGCCCAGATAACTTTGAATAAACGTTTTGTTAACATTACTGTAAGCATGTTTGTTCTGAGGATTTTGTCCCTGTTGTGTTAGGGTGCGTTCACGTGCTTTGGCAATTATGGTAAATACCAAAATCGACGTGGAAAATGCACATGAACACCCCCTCATTTGGTATTTTCAATAAATAAACAATTAAAATGTCTCCTTGCTATATTTGACATATTCATAATCATTACTTTTGCCGGTTCTTTGTGACAGCTTTTGGGTGCTTTATTGGCAGCGCCACCCTTACATGTTACATGAACGTGTCACACCGCGTCACCGCACCCCCAAAAGCATCGAGGTTTGTATTGAATTGTGCGTCAAAAAAATCGTGATACGAACCGAATCGTGGGTTTGGTGTATCGTTACACAGCCCTATCAAATATAGTAGGCTAACGCATTTTTTGGCGGTAACGGCGTTATTAAGATGCGAATAGTAATTTTAGATCACTGCAAGGTGACTGAAAAGTGAGCAGACATATGCGCTGAATTAGAGACAGTAAAGGTGAGTGGGTCCAATATCAATGGTCTTAAAAAGTGGGTGGGTCTTGTCCCACCCATATACAATGGTTCCGACGCCCATGGGTAAATACCAGTTCACAAGGGGAAAATATCATATTTTCCATAAACGCACCATCAGTTCACAGTAAAGTCACTCACAGTTTTGGTAACAGAGGGTCTCTGAACAACGGCTCCTGGTATCCTGGCAGAAACAAACCTTTATACGGTCCCATGTACTCAATAAACGTGTGTGTCGTGTCTCCGTACTGCAGAACACAACATCACACAGTAAGTGTATTTACAGTAAGTGTGTGTCTGTGTAAACACAGGTTGGCGTTCTCTGTGACATACAGTTTGAATGACAGTGTATTTGACGTTTCCTCCGGAGTCCTGCTCCACCCACGGCTCTCGGACGACCACCGCTCCTCTCTCTTTGGCTTTCTGGGAACGCAAACACACATTTATTCCAAAGTCCCTTCAAGGTAAATCTGTTTACGCCATGCAGTTATTTTTTAGGTGATGGTTGTGTTCAGAATGGACTACTAACTTACTGTAAACTGAAGTGCAGAACACACTGTATACTTGCATTTCGCAAAGATACTTTTGTTTTTATCTTATTCCATGCTTTTTGCATTGTGATATTTATTTCACATTTAACCCCATTTTAACCCTCAAATTCTCATAATGCAAAAACTCCTCCAGTTAACCTTAAAATGTGATTGTCATGAAAATAATGCCTACTTAAGTGCAATAGTATGCATTAAGGATACATGCAACTTGTTTTTGAAAATGTTTACTGCATACTACTGCATTATGAGTGGCGTCCAGTAATCATTTACTGAAATAAATATTTTGTATGGAAAAAGCTATAAACTCAAAATTCCTCCGCGTTAGCTATAAAGCAAAATTATTCCTAAACTCATTGATTATGAGTTTATAGGAAAAAGCTATAAACTCATAATCAATTAAAGAGTTTATAGCTTTTTCCTGCTTTCTCAATATCACTTTCAATCCTTTTGAAAAATCCCTTTAAGGAAAGGCAGTTCCTTAATGACATCATCTAGAAGTGACCTC
The DNA here is from genome assembly GCA_029959095.1 of Rhinichthys osculus. Lineage (NCBI taxonomy): Eukaryota > Metazoa > Chordata > Actinopteri > Cypriniformes > Leuciscidae > Rhinichthys > Rhinichthys osculus. The sequence goes on from JARWKJ010000004.1 coordinate 3,694,276, forward strand.
ATTTTGGAGGGAAATTCTTTGATGTTAACTGGACATCCTCACTAAATTAAATATGCAGCATTATGAATATTATTATGTCAATAATGTAACAAACCTTGACTAAAAAGTCACAGTCCTCCACTTGAAATGCGACGTCTTTAACTCCGTCTCCATGTTTCATCAGATGCTCCCCCATTTCTGTGGAGCGAGAGGCTCTTTTCTCAAACCAGACTCATTTTAACACACAATAAATCTATGTGTGAATATTGTCATGTGCTTTTCATGACAGTTAAACTCATTTTAACCCACAAATTCTCATGCACTATGTTTTTTTTCATGACCCTTTTGACCTGGAAAGATTTTTTCACACTACAGTGTTTAAAAATAAATTAAATGGTTCATACCCTCATTTCCAGGGTTCAGAGCAGACTCGAAGACGAATATTATCTGTGAAAAGAACCAATACTTTTAACTCTGTGAGTGATTTTGAAACAAATATGTGGGTTGGGGTTTGAAACTGTCTATACGGTCATTTTTGACCGAAACATTTTTTACATTTTGAATGTTTTACTTCATCGGAATGGAACGAAACTTGGTAAAGGTTTTAGCACTTGTTCTGTGAACACAAAACATGTTAAATGGTCCTGAAAAATAAAGTCACACTTGTGCTAATCGCCATCAAAAATGAGTGCATTGGAAAGTAATTTCATAGTGGAAATGTTTGGTACTGCACCCCAAACAAAATCTGCATAATTTTTTTGACATATCAACTTAAATTTTGATTTTTGATTTTTTGAGTAAAACATGTTTTGAAAAATAATCCATTTATTGAGTTTTTTAGCATAGACTTAAAAATGTAATTTATATCTTATACTGTCATAAATCTTGAATGCTTTGGAGTTCAGACTTCAGTTTGGTCTCAAGACACTTGGCAGAGAAAAAAAGTAATAAATAATGTTTTTTGACATATCAACTTAAATTTAGATTTTTTTAGTAAAACATGTTTTGAAAAATATGTATTTCATATAAAAATTGAAAATTGTATTTTTGTGCATTTTTTATAACAATAAACTTAAACCTCTATAACTTTCTTTTTATTACTTTTTTTCTCTGCCAAGTGTCTTGAGACCAAACTGAAGTCTGAACTTCAAAGCATTCAAGATTTATGACAGTATAAGATATAAATTAAATTTTCAAGTCTGCTAAAAAACTCAATAAATGGATTATAACTACTGCCTAAATATAATTTAGTAGCATAAAATCCCCTAAAGATACAAAATGTTAAATAAAAAACGGCTTACACTTTATTTTACAGTGTCCTTGTTACACATGTTACACAAATAGTAATAATAACTATAAATGATGCATAATTACATGCAACTAACTCTAAAGCAAACCTAATCTTAGTCCTAACCATATAGTGAGTACATGTAGTTAATTAATATCCCTCATTACTTAAATGTATAAGTAACAAAGACACCTTAAAATATATAGTGTAACCAAAAAACATTATCAACCTAAAATCCTAAATGTATTTCTTTCTAATCATTTTAGGGCATGGAATGAGTGATTGTACACTCTAAAAAATGTTGGGTTGTTTTAACCCAATTTTGGGTCAAATACATACAAACCCAAACGTTGGGTTAAAAATATAATTAACCCAATGGCTGGGTTTGTCCATATTTGACCCAAAATTGGGTTAAACCAACCCAGCATTTTTTAGAGTTTATGATGTGTGTGTAGATGATGTCGTGTGTGTATTGATCCTCGACACACACACACCTTGTCCTGTCTGATGGCATGAGACACCAGTTCTCGGCTGCCCGTCTCCAGACCTTTATACGCCAGCGGCTCGAAGCCGAACTTATCGCAGTAGAACGCCGCGGCCTAGATCAACAGGAGAAACACAGACACACACTCTCTGGCTGCTTAAACACACATTTTAAGGGTGTATCTGTCTCACAGTTTTATTCTGACAAGTTGTTTTAATGAGATAATCACAAGAATTTTAAAATATCTGTTAGAAAACAACATTCAGTCTAAATTAATTCAGTCTAAAAAAGCAGACAAATGTTCAGTGGAGTTCTAAATAGAATTCTAGGGTTTTGCAACGGTCATGTTTAACGGGTTATTTCAATTTGTTAGTGAGATAAAGTATGTTTATGTACGGAAGCCCTGAACCACAACGTAAAAAAAAAAAATTCTGTAAAAAAAAAACTATATATTTGCATTTCGAGATTAAAGTCGAAATGTTTCGACTTTAATCTCGAAATGTTTCGACTAGTAAAAGTAAAAGTTAATGTAAGCTATCATGCTCTCTCGTGCACACGTTTAATAGGCGTTCCCTCTCGGGAGCAAATAGAGCGTTGCGCATGTGCATTTTTAAAAAAAATTGGAGAGGGTGGGTCTTCTCTAAAATTCGGAAAGATCCTCCGCTATACCTTTAAGGCTTAATGTATGCTTAATATGAAATAGATTTAAATGTATTTTATTTATGTTTTTTATTTGATTTGCTTTTAGTTTAGTTATGAAAGAAAACGGCATAATAAAACCAGCCTTATATGCTATACAAACGTAATTTCTCAGAGAAAATTATTTCAAAGAAATGAGAAATCATGGAGTAAGTTCAAATTTATTTTAAATATTTTGTGGTCAGGCGTAGATATAAGCTACTAGATTAAATGAATTTCTGAGTTACTTGATTGAAACATGCTCTATCAAAATGAAAACATCGAGTTAAAACCAAAGAGTAACCATTTCAAGTCAGTTTACCATGATGCAATATTGTTTGAACATGAAACCTGATACAACGGTGTAAAATCAAAATGAATGGTTTAAACAAAGTGAACAACATCAAAAAAATACATTATAAGCTTCTATATAGAACATTTCTTTTATGTAACAAGACAAAAATATACTATTAGGGTACAAAACAAGCACAAATATGGTTAATATGTAAACCTATTTCACTGTGGAGATCAGACGAGATGAACTATTGCATCACTCTCAGATTAAGATCACGTTATTGATCACATCTTCAGAGAAACGTTCGTCATCTGCATTACTTCAAAACCAGTGAAAGATACTTTATAACAATTAAACTTACAGGAACGCTTTCATTTAAACCTTAAGCTTTGCATCTGGTATCCGATACAAAACTATAATTCCTGAAAATCTATTTTATTCAGAGAAAGTGCAAAATTACCATGTTTTAATTTCTGTAAACCATCAAAATACAGTCATAACTTCTTTATTCAAAAACAGATTGATGATATTGTAGTCACATTACTGTTTTTTTGGGTTGTTTTAACCCAATTTTGGGTCAAACATGGACAAACCAAAATGTTGGGTTAAAATTTTTATTTAAAAATGTAACCCAACGGCTGGGTTTGTCCATATTTGACCCAAATTTGGGTTAAAACAACCCAGCATTTTTTAGAGTGATGGTTTATATTATTTTTTATTTCAATTTTAGTTATTTTAGTAAATTGAGTTAAAGTAAATGTTTATTTAATGGTCTTATAAATGTTTTTTATACGATTTGCGTTTTTATTTGTATAGCTATAATAACTGAAACAGATTGTCAGTAACTCACCTGTTTGGCATTTCCCACCCAGAACGTCAAATGGTGAAACTTTAAAAATTTCCCTCTCTCTGGCTACAACAGAAAAATATAATAAAAATCCATAAAATATAATATATTTACCAAAATAAGCTATTATATAGTTTTGTTGGTCCCACTTTGGATTAAGAGTCCAATTCTCACTATGAACTGCCTCAATAAACTCATAATTACTGCTTATTAATAGTTAGTAAAGTCATTGTTAAATTTATGTATTGTAGGATTAAGGGGTGTAGAATATGATCATGCATTAATATGTGCTTTAAGAACTTATAAACAGCCAATATCCTAGTAATATGCATGATAATAATCAGCTATTAATAGTGAGAATTGGACCCTAAACTAAAGTGTTACCGTATAGTTTAAAGTTCATGTTACCTTCTCTCCTTTGTCAGTGTATGAAGTCTAGAGAGAGAACACGCATCATTTAATATTTATCAAACAATTTCATACGTACATTCTGAAATAGAACTTTCTCCAGAGTGAAAGACATCTTTTGACTTAATATTAAATAATAATAATAAAAACATTCAGAAAATTTACTTTAAAAGACTTTATGACAAGACAATATGCTTTTTAATAGTTTAAGGTTTTTATTGGCATTGAGGATCTTTAACATCCATGGAATCTTTCAATTACAGTAAAGCTTTGTTACTATAGCTTTAAATATTTAAAATATTCTTCACTCTAAGAAACAAAAATAGTTATTTTAAGATTTGTTCACTGAAATAACCAATAGCACACATTTCTGCATCACAATTTTATGACCATAAATTAATGAAAATATTGAATCTGAATCTGATGTAAACGCAGTGCACGGACTCACCATGTCGAAGTTCTCGTGGGGTTGTGTGTCAGAAGAGCAGTCGCACACACACACACACACACACACACACACACACCTGCTGTTTTATGTGT